>CATIWC010000807.1:0-190717 GCA_948472305.1 Vicia faba | reverse complement strand
AGATTGAAAAAATGTTGAAAGTGAAAGTTGAAAATAATGTAAGTGCAGTGAAATTGTGAGAATTGTTGATGATCTAGAAGTGTAAAAAACATGTCCTATTTATAGATAAAAAATCATTTAAATTGGAAATAAAAACAAAATTGACCAATCAAAAATTAAGTGTGACACAAATTGACATCAAATGCCCAATAAAAAACACCTATTTAAAACAGGAAATATTTCTTTATATTTATTATAATTTTTAAAAATACCAAAATAAAAATACGAAAATAATATTTAAATAATAAAAAATGGCTTTTTTATGATGGAAATAAAATTAGTGATAATAAATCAAACATATCAAAAAAATACACCAAGTGAGATTCAAACTCGTGACCTTGTATCTGCAGACTCACTTCTTTACCAATTGTGCTATACCATTTCATTCAATATGAAAAAAGGCAATTTAAAAACATATGAAAGGTGAGCATGTATTTGCTATTTAAAAATACAAATAATTTGAAATAAATTATTATATGTTGAAATAGTATTAAAAACAAATAAATCCCAAAATGTTAATAATACCCAAAAAATTTATGAAAGCAAGTTACAAAAATGAGGCGGGAAATTTGGAGTATGATACATGCATTGCGTCAAGTTGTTTATATTTCAATAATGTTGATATTTCGGTTCTACCGGCATATTATTAAAAGCGATTCGACACTGTGCAGAAACTTATTAGGTAAAATATTTCGAGTTTTCATATTTAGCTGGATATTTTATGAATCTGTGTTACACGTAGATCATGTCGGTATACTCGCTTTATTTTTCGGTACATTTTGCAGTCTCTTTCTTAATTGTCAACATCTGTGTAGTCGGGTATTTTTATTTTCGATTTTGGTCTTTTGCAGTCTTTTTTATTTAACTTTGTGACTCATAATTTATTTTAATATGTTCTTTTCTTTTTTCCGATTAATTAAGTGTCTATTTTTTATCGTTTTTGATTATTTAAGGTGTCTTTTTTTTATTCAGAAAAATAAAAATATTTTTGATTGTATTTATTTTTACTCTTTTAGTTTTTGTATTTATTTTTTTATCAAAAGGGTTTTTTTGGGCATTCTAAAAAATGAAAACCCTAGGTTTGCTTTGTATAAGATGAGATGAGGATTTGAAATTGGGGAGAGAGATTGGAAAACTCAGAAACCAAAAACGAAAATAGAATTCCTTCTTCGTTTCTCCTCACCTTTCCGCGTTCCATTCTCCCTCGCTTTCACTTCCATCGACCCACTGTTCATCACCGTCTCCTTGACCTCACCTTGCGCTCCCCCTTTCTCCCTCAGACCACACTGTCACCATATACTCCCTCCATTATTGTCCGAATAACCTGCATTCGTACTTAACCATCTTCAATCTGCGTAATCGGAACCCACTACCTCTTTAGTTTTGAACCACTATCTCGGCACAACATTTCCATCACCTCAGTTCAATTGAGTCTTCTACCCAGCCAATTGACCTCACACAAACGTTCCCACGTTCCTGCTATCCCAATCTCCGACCAGATTTAGCTACCGAACCAACTGCCACCGTCCGAACACCTAAACCTTCACGGTGCCATCACCCAACAATACTCCCTTCTGTCACTTTTTGAGTAAACTTCACATTATTTTTTGTTTTAATTTAATTAGTGGTTGTTTGTGTTGATAGTTTTGATGACATTAGTGTTAAATTATGTTGCAATTATGTTGTTATTATGTTAAGATGAAAGTTAATTGTGATAGCATCGGTGTTAATTGTTGGGGGGTTAATGTTTATGTTGTTTATGAACTTTGAAGGATAACCGTGTCACTTGAGTTATTTTGATCAAAATTTTAATTAAAGATTATGGCGTTGTTGGTGTCAAATTGATGATGAAGTTGTGGTGTTGTCAATGTGTTTTCTTGTATTAAATTGAGATGATTTGTTTTTGATAGTAATAACATGTTAATTATATCAAATTGATGATGAATTTGTGATGTGATTTTTGTGTGGTTCATGTTGAGTTAAGTGTTGAAATGTTGATGATGTTATGAGCTAATTATCCTGATGTCGTTACCATGTTGATTGAGTTAATGTAAAGGAATTGTTAATGACATTTTAGTTCTTTTGTGTTAATTTTGAATGAGTTAAACTTGGTTTTGATATTGATTGTTCCTTATTGGTTTTGAATCATGTTTGAGATGGAATTATGGAGCCTTCTTGTGTAAGTTGAGTTACTTCCCAAATTTTAATTTAGGTGATTAAAGCTTATTTTTGAAACTTGGTTTTCGTGCTTTGAAGTTGATTCAAGTATAACTTGAGCTTTTGCTAATTGATTTTGGTTTTAGAATAAGCTAATTGAAGTTGTTAAATGCTTGAAGTTGTTTTTGAGACTTAATTGTTTTTACCACTTACTTTGGTAATTCACAAATAATGCTAAGTGTGTTCTAAACCATGTTTCCTTGCTTTCTTCTTTCATTCAACATGTATGGTGATTTGGTTGAAAAATTAGGTGACTAATACATGTGAAATAATACAAGTTTATTTATTCATTACACTTTCTCTTGTGTTGCAAACTTTGTTTATGGTTTGCGCAAGTCTTCAATATAGCTCAAGTGCTCACTCCCTCTTTGCACACTTTGTTGCTTTTAATTAATTAATCAAATGTTGATTTAGTTAGTTGGTTTTATTATTAAAAATTAATTAGTTTTTTTAATTAATTTTTTTAACCTGATTAATTAAGTTAATCAACTCTTGATGAATTGGTTAAGCATTCACTCCATATTTCATTTATTCATTTAGCTCTGAAACATGGTTCTAACTCATTCGGACTTGATTCTTACATCACATGAGACCTTTGGGTTACATCTCTATTGTCCTGGTTTTGTCTGTTTGTTTGGAGTTTCATCTGATGCATGGACTTTTATCCGACATTCTGAGGATCATCTGATGCTTTGAGCTTTATCTGATACTTTGGGTTTATCTGATTCGGTTTCTGCTTGTGATTTATTTTTACTTGATGCTTGGTATACTTTTGGTTTATTCTTTGCTTGTGGCTTTAATCCAAAGGATGAGAATTATGTGTTGATTTTATTATGTCAAATTTTGACTTCTGGTTTGATCAGACATTCCTTACCTTAGCAGTTACTTTATGCTTTAGGATAGTCTCTTCATCTTCTTCCCTTCTTTAATTTTCAAAACCTTCTCATTTTTTTCAAAACTTTTTTTGTTGACTGCTTGTGCTTACATGTACCGTTAGGAGTTTGATTCCATCTTGTTCAAGGTGTGAATTAAATAGACTCTAGGTTTCAAACCAAGCCAGATAACATTAGGTAGAAGTTCCCTTAATCCTAACTCTAGGACCATATTGCATGACAACATTTGGAATTGAGTTTCCCCTTAGATTTTGTTTTCCCTTTTGCATTGCATTTAAAATTAAAACTTCTTGTTCCTTTATCAAAACTCAAAACACTTAACAAATAAAGATGCAGATCGTATGCAGTTGATTCTTATGGAGAAGAATGGGGAGGTACATTTTAAACCTTGTTCTTTCTTCCATTCGTCGGATATGTATACCTAAGAATCTTGAACCTGGTCGACCGACAAACCTGAAAACATTCTCATCAATCACATTGCTTATTCGTTATAAACTCTCCATACAAAAAGACAATCGCCTTTATGACCAATCCTTGGCCATTATTGTGGTTTATGGCATTAACGACCCCTATCTCACAAAGATTACTACAAAATGGTGACCTCGGCAAAGGGAAAAAGATGGAAAATTACACACACAAATAACAGAGAGTAATGTGATCTCTCATGGCTAGCATCGGGGAGATTATCAAATATTGTTCTTCAGGAACATATATATATATATATATATATATATATATATATATATATATATATATATATATATATATATATATATATATATATATATATATATATATATATATATATATATATATATGTATGTGTGTGTGTGTGCGCGCGCGCGGTGTGTGTGCGTGTGTGTGCGTGTGTGTGCGTGTGTGCGCGTGTGTGCGTGTGCGTGTGCGTGTGTGTGTTTGTGTGCGTGTGTTACGGGTGGCAAAACAGGCTGCCTGACCATCCCCGCCTTAAGCCCGTCAAAAATGATCGGGACACGCAAGTCCGCCAAGTGAAAATGGGCATAAAAATCTAGCCCGTCTTGTCAAAGTGAAAGGTTGGTGAGCAGCGAACTTGTTCCCCTTTTTTAATTAATTTTTGTATCTTTTTAATAAATTAATAGGTTTTTTTTTATATTTCAATTAAAATTTTCACTTATTTTTTAGAATAATTTTCTATAAAATATATTTTTAAAAAATTTTACTTAAAAAATATTACATATATTCACAAATAAATATATAAAATTATTAAGAATTGAAATGACTAGAATTAATTAAAAAAGAAGAAACTTAAATCGGAATGAGCTAAACAATTAAGCAGAATGAATTTTGAGGGACGGCGGATTTTATGAGACGGATTTTTAGGGATTACAGGCTAAAATCCCAACTCAATCCGCAATTTATTTTACGGATACATGGACTGATCCGGCTGACTACAAGCTATTTTGTCACATTATATATATATATATATATATATATATATATATATATATATATATATATATATATATATATATATATATATATATATATATATATATATATATATTATATATATATATATATATATATATATATATTAAAAATATGACACATAAATAAAATCAACTAATTTAAATAAAATAAACAATTAAAAAATTATGAAACATGTGAGAAAATTTTTAAATACTTTTCAAATTATTATAACAGTATAAAATAAATATTGATTATCAGGTTAAATTCTATACAGTATATTGTAAATAATATTTTATTACACTAATTTTTGTTTTGTTATTCTGATTGATGTTGTAATGATACTTTGATAATCTTTCTAATACTCTTTATGCTTCAAGAATATTTTGTTCTTTAATATATTACTTTAATTTCTTTAAAAAAAATGTTAATTTTAAAAAATGTATGTTACGTGAAACACATATTAATACATATAAATATAAAAAAAGGGTTATAATGGTAGTTGCCATTTAAAAAAAATTATAAAAGGATTATAACCAAATACATTTATATATTTGTTTAAAATTAGAGCTTACATAATATTTATAATATTTACTTACCTGATTCATTAATAGTTACAGGATTATAGCTGTTGGTGATAAAAAAAGCCTTGATAATTAAAGATAAGAATAGAAACCCACAAAATTCATTTCAATTAATCTCACATTTTTAATTTACAAATCATACTACTTAAATAAATAATATCAATAAAAAAATAAATATAATTATATAAAAACTTTATGGAATACATAAAAACTATGTTAAAATAAAACGTGATTTGTTTTAGAAGTTCCATATATTATATGGGTGTAGTAGATGAAGTTAATTAATTAGTTATATATTTTATTATTTATTCAATTAATTAATTTTTATTATTAATATTTATTATAAATTTTTGGAGAATCAGATAGTTATAATTATTTTGGTGGGAACTTTTTGTGAGAGAAGTTGTAAGATTCGGCTAGTGGAGTAAGTTAATTGATTGCTATTACGTGGGAGTAGTTGATTAAGTTAATTAATTAATTAATTAATTTTTATTATTAATATTTATTATGAATTTTTAGAGAATTAAATAATTATAATAATTTTGACTGGAAACTTTTGTGAGAAAAGTTGTAGGAAATACTCTCGTTAAACTAGTTGCGTCAAATTATATTTTTGGATAAGATCATTATTAAAACAAAAACAAAATTTGGGATAAGATTTATCCTTATAAAAGACAAAGTGGCCAGAAATATCAAAGAGTTCACCATGATAATGATTAATTAAGTTGGCTTTGACGTTGATATTTAATGATTTGATCATTACGAATATAATCCTAACTGATATTCTCATAGCATCCTATGCTAAATAAAGTCTTTATGTCGATGTCTTTTGGATATCTTTTATGAATATGGATTTAAAAGATCCAATACCTAAGAAAAACTCACTTTAAATAATTATTCCAGAATTCTAAATTACAAAAGCTTTTTCTTTTAATAACTAAATTTAGTTATTTAGAGATTTTTTTTTAAATAACTATATTTTAAAAAAAAAATCAAATAACCATTTTTTTTAAAAATTTACTAAATTGACCACTTTTCAAATAAATAAAAAATCGTCACACAGAGAAGTAGTCACTCTGTATGATGCTGTATGCATTTTAAAAAGGAGACATCACACTGTAGGACTTGTCCTCCTCTGTAAAGTCATATAGTATGACGCATGCATGTATGTGTAGAGAGGAGGCTCCATCTTCCTTGGCTTGACAATGTTACTTATTATTATTTTTTAAATAGAATAAAAGTAACTAAAAATGTTTTATATTAATATTTTATATTACACAACGCATGTATACATTTTTTTTAGAGCCCCTCAACCTAAGCAGGTCCCAGTATGACATAAGCGGCCCCGCCTTTGCCTCACCCCTTATCTCACTCCTCTTTGTTAATTTTCCTGAGGTGTTTGAGGTTATTCTGACTCGCTTGATTATGAGGTGTTTTATGTGATGATCTTGGTACATCAGGATCATGCATCTCATTGATCATTTCGCCCCACTATGCTATGCTTTCAAAGAGATCAGTGTCTATGTTGTTAAAGTTTGATCTTGTTGGTTGGGATATGTGTGGGTGAGGTGGTTGATAGTATTGGGATGTTGAATCGTGATGGAAACGAAGCAACGGTTCTTGTGGTGTATGAAATCCGTATGATGGTTGGGTACTTTGATGGTGTGATGTTTGACTGTATGTAGGTTTGGTGTTATGGTAGGAAGGAGATGTATCATATGTGTCTTGGGTGTTGTGGTAGGATGAGGATGGTGCATATTGTTGGTGGTGGGTCGGGTCATGCTCTTGGTATTGTGTTTGTGTGTGTGACATGAATTGATGACGGGTTTGGTTGAATGAGGTGGTGTATGGTTATTGGGTTTGAGTGGGTTGACATTGTGATTGGGTTTGGTACTGTTGAGGGGTTGGTTGTTTGGTTTGATATTGTTGAGGAGTTGGTTGTTGGGGTTGTTGTTGGGCGTATGTTGCAGCTCTTTGGCGTGGGTCGATCAAATATGTCTCTTGAGACAAAAATAAATTTGTCGAAACCGATATGTACCATCTCAAATATTGGAGCGTCGGTTTTAAGTACTCTGGCAAGATCGGCTCCCTTAGGACCAATTCACGTCTATGCCTCCATTGATGACATTGATTTTTAGCGAAGTCTCTCAAATCCTTAAATCCCCATTGGTCGTCAACTCTGAGTAGATGCCATTGTCCCAAACATGTTAGGGGGTCGGGGATACCCTGTTGCATGCCGAACTGTAGCTTGACACGATCACTGTGGTGCATCTCCACAGTAGTGAACCTGATGAGTGATGTTTTTGCAGTCCAGACTTCAGCATCAGCTGGATTAATCTCATGGTCAAGATCCTTATACGGCCTCCATACAAACTGTAGAGGAAAAAAGTTATATAAAATATTAAACTTAATTAACCTATTGAATGTGTTGTATAAAATATGTAAGTTTAATACCTCTTCGGGTCCAACATGATCAATAAGATTTCGATAGACTACTATTATGTTTCTAGGGGATTTGTTGTAATTCATCCCAGGAACAGACCACCTACATAGAAAAAATGGGTAATAAATTAATACATGTTGGTTACAGTATATAGTATGTAAAGTTTATGGTTTCGTAATCTTACTTTGTAGCAAAGGGGAAGACGAATGACCATGTGTTGCGGGGGACGAGTGTCAGCATTCTCGACGAGCACAATGTCTGGAGCAAAAAGGCGCAGGAATAGAAAGAACAGCTATTGTTCGATATATTTTTACACAAGGAACTATACAGATGGGCCAAAACAGCAGAACGCCAACTATATGTGTTTATTTTATCAAATTGTGTTAACAAGGATAAATATATGATCTTAACAGTATTACCCGTTGTTTCTGGAAACAAAAAATGGCCAAATAATATCATTATGTAACACCGAAATTTCACAGTTTTTTCTTGGTCGGTAGAGTTTTCGATTATTACGAGACTACTATGATATTCTCTAAGAAGATGGAGATTAATACCTTGGCCTCTAGACCATTGTTCAAATAAAGAGACTCTCAAAAGTTCCTCGCATATGGCGTTATCTTGGTTGACTCGGCCATTGACAGTCTTACCATTGATCGGTAGACCGAATAACATGTACACGTCTTCTAGTGTCATTGTACATTCACCACATGGAAGATGAAATGTGTGAGTTTCGGGTCTCCATCTCTCCACTAATGCGAGAATAATTTTATAGTCAACATGGTAATTGACTATGTTGAGTAACGGACCAAAACTGACATGTCGTAAGTACGGTTCAATTTAAACGTCGTAAGGGACATACTCATGGACAAGACAACAAAATATTTTAACATTCTATTAAAAACATGAATTACGTATAAGAAATACAAGATTTATTTATAACAATCATAAGAATTACGAAAATAAAATTTGTCGGCAAAAAATAGGTATTGAGGAAAATATACTTACAAAGGTTTCAATGTTGTTGAAAGTTCCTCTATGTTGATCACCTATGGTCAAGAGAGACATTTTTTCTTAATTACTCTTGTGTTGTTGTTGATGTTTCAAGAAAGAAATAATGCGTGAGTTATGATTGTGATGAACATATAAGGTGAATGTTACATGTATTTATAGGAAAATCTTGAAGAACACTAAGCATTCACGTGAGAATACTTTGCATGCAAGAGATACACATAGGCGTCACCCTAGCTGGCGCATCCTCTTATTTAATACACATTGGAGCCACACTAGGTGGCGCATGCTCTCTTTGATACACATAGGCACCATTCAACATGGCTTGTTGCTTTTCGCATGCATGCAAACCTGCAGCGTGACAGGGATCAGATGGCATGCATGCAATTTTGTTGTTCAATGACAAGCCACCCTAGGTGGCGCATGCATGCAAAAAGAAGGGGATAATCCACCCTAGGTGGAGAATGCATTCAAAAAGAAGAGGACAAGCCACCCTAGGTGGTGCATGCATGAAAAATATAGAGTATCCCATATTTTCAACTGCAATAGCTTCGGTTTTAATTTCCGTAATACCAATTTTATCCGATTTCAGATAAACAAGAAATCAAGTTTTGTGTGCTTCAAATATAGACTAGAAGCTAAATTGCAGTGTGGTCCAGTTTACCAAATTCTTTACAAGTCCCCTTTTCTATTTGACAACAACCAAGTCAAATTTTATCAACTAAATGTGCGTGACGATGATGATATTCGAAATATGTTTCGAACTCATGAACAATCTGGGTTCGATGAGATTGAGCTGTATGTTTTATTACAACAACCAAATCAATCTCAAGTGGTAGATCCTTCTCAAGACTATGGAGAAGAGGATGAATCTGATGAGGACAACCATCCCGAAGTCGATGTTATTGACCAAAAATAAGAAGATGATGAGGCAATGATTGATTTTATGGTCAATGATGTCACTGCAGATTAAGAGCATGCACCTGTACCTACGAGTCATGCGTACGACCCTCCGTTTCACATGACGAACTTGAACTTGGGGGAAGATGAACCAACCTCATATATCTTTCACAATCCTTATATGAAGACCGAATGGGCCTTGAAAGTTGGAGACAAATTTCGAACAAAAGAAGAGTGTCTTAGAGCTATCAAAAAATACCACATGGAAATTTTAGCTGACTTCAATGTAGACAAAAATAATTCAGGGAGGTACATTATTTTATGTTGTCAAAAACCAATTTTCCCTTTTCGGTTAACTGCATCTTACAGGAAGAGAAGTGATTCATGGGAAATTTAACGCCCGTAATTTAATTAATTAATTATTTAATTAAATTATTTTTGGAGTATTTGTGAAGTTGCGAGATGTTAAGAATTATTGATATAAGTTATTGGATTATTATTAATTAATTAATTAGTGATTAATAATGATTATAATGTGGAATTAAAGGGAATATATGAAATAATGTCGGACTTATGCTATTGGTTAGAAGTAGTAAAGTGGGGGTGTAGGTTAGGCCCAAAGGATTGTTATATAAGGAGAAGCTATGACAAGGATTTGTTTTAGTTGGAGAATAAGGATTTATGTACGTTGACCGGTGGAGCTGACCGGTGGAGCTGCCCGGTGTCGAGCAGAGCAAAGCAAATCCGTCGACTACAGAATTTGGTTGAGCGACTTTCAATCTAGGTAAGGGCGGGGTTCTGACCTTATAATTGGATTTATGATGTTTGTTATGGAGAATTGGTCATAATTTTGATTGTTGTCGTGATGTTTCTAAACCTGTTAAGGGAAGATGCCCGTTCCGTTATGTTGTGGATGTTTTGTGTTGTTTGCATGACTTCCCGATAGAGTCGATGAGTAGGTTAGTATAAATTTTTTCATGTTGTTGTGGTTGTTAGGTTGTTGTGGTCGGTATGATGGTATGGTCGTTACAATGTTGTAGTGGTTCGAGCAGTTGGTAGGAAGTTAGGAATTATTGTTGTAGTCGGTCTTGTATAATGAACGAATCTATCGATAGGAATATAGTTGCTTGTTATTGTGTTATTCCAAGCGGTTGGACGGAAGTTATTAATTATAGTGGTGTGGTCGTTAAGATGTTGTATCATACCTGTGTTGTTGGCTGAATTAGTAGTCGGGGAGAATACTGAAGAGGTATGTATCGAGCGACATTTTAGGCTGTGAGGCATGTCGGGAATCATGTGTTAGATTGTCGAGCAGTACTAGGTTGCAGGACATGTCGGGGAGCATAAGTTGGTCGTTATCCTGTCTTCTATGTGCGTGTCAAGGAGTACGATTTAGTTGTTATGCTGTCCTTGTTGCTATGCACGTCGAGGGGCACGTAGTTCCCTATCCCTTTTGCACGTACATGTTATGTTTTTGGTCGTTATCCGTGTTATGTGAATTATGTTAAGTTGTTGTTTAATTATGTTAATGATTTAATCGTTGATTGATATGATAGGCTTATGGCCAATGTTGATTTATGTTGAGTTTTTGTGATGTTGTGATTGTTGTTATGGATTCTCTTTGATAATGCGAAGTTATAGGGAATTTACATGATGATGAATTACCTCTATTTACTGGTAATAATGGTGATGTGGGCTTATTCCTTGAGATGGATGATGATTGTTGTGAGTATGTGATAGTGCATTCATTGATTCACATACATTTTCATACTCTGTGATGGCCTGGATTGGAAAACTATGAAGAGGGCTTATGCCTTGTTGATTCCTCTGTTAATTGACAATTATTAAGATGGGAGTTCTGCTCCGTTTTTAAGTTGGGAGTTCTGCTCCATTGGTACTACATGCACGTGCATTGTAATTGAGTCGTATTTGATGTTGCATCTTGAGTTGTGGTGAAGATAGATTTGTTGTTGCTTTAGGTTGTTAACTTGTTGTGACAGGTATCGTTGTTGTACCCCAAAATTTGCCCTCCCATATTTTCCAAGAAATTGCCAAGCCAAGTCACAAAATTCCCCAAGGGTTGCACAGTGCAAAGGTCTCCTATACAGGCAAAATTAGGGTTTGTGTTCTGGTCAAGAAAATGAAGTTTTCAAAGGTCCAATCAAGTCCTATATGCCTACAAACATGGTCAAGCATCCTCATATCAAGTTTCAAGACATTCAGCTCAAAATTGCACAGTCAAAACCCTAGATTACACTACAGTCAACTGTAGGGGCAAAATGGTCATTTGACAGTCAAAAGTTCAAATTTTTGGTCAACATATCATTTTGAAGCCATAAACATCATTTGATCAATGCTTGATCGTGATTCTCAAAGTTTGGCTCAGAAATCATCAAAAATGCAAAAGTTTCCTTATTTGGACAGCTGAAAAAGTCAACTGAAATTGACCAGGACATAACTTTCACATGGATTATCAGAAAAATTCCATCCAAAGCTCATTTTGAATAGAAAGACATTTCCTACAACTCATCTTCATACTTCAAGTCCAAGAAATGCTCTCACAAAAAGTTATCAATTTCAACATTATAGGTCATTTTCAAAAGTCAACAAAAAGGGACTTTAAATCAAAGGCCATAACTTGAGATTGGTAAATCAAAATGACATGGGACCAAAGACATTGGTTAGAGGACGCAAAGACATTTCCAAAATGTCCAAGAACATGAGAAAAGCTTAAAAATTGAGCAAGGTATGCCTTGTGGAAGTTGGGAAAGTTTTGGATATTTTGAAAAGTCAACATTGATTCAAATGACCTAAAATTGCTAATGGGCCCATTTTTCTTCCATAATTCATCATCCATGACATGTGCACGACCACTTGGCCCAAAGGGAAGAATTTTCTCATTTTTTATTTATTTATTTGAATTTTTATTTATATTAATTCATTTAAATCATTTAAATATATGAAAAATACTTAACTTAACCTAACCAATATTTTTATACATGTTTTACTCTCAAGAGTTCGTGCTTGTACCAATATGGAAAGAATTGGACTGATTAGATCATGATTTGCACAAAAGCACATGGAAGAATATTTGAAAAGATCCTAGAAAATCAATTTTCAAAATCAATGAATGCAATGGATTTGATTGAGTTTTTTTGACCTAATGCACTCACTACATATGCTAGAACACAACCCTAATCAGAATAGACACACTAAGCTGCGCAAGAAAGCTCTTCACAAACTTGAAAAAATTGTCAAAAAAGTCAATTCTGAAAACATCATTCCAGGACGATTCAAGACCTAATTCTTGTTTCAATAGCTTCCTCAAGGTTCCCTGAACGTATTCCAATCAGAAACAACCACTAAAACGCAAGGAATTGGTATACAGCATTCAAGATACCTCATGAAAAATTCATTATCGTGTTTCAATATTTACGCACATTCATAGCATTTTGATTGTAGATTCATGTTCCTTGTGAAATTCTGAAACTAACCAATATGATTAATTGCATTTTTATGCTGTATACACGATTTCACCATGTTTGAGTTCTAGGGTTTGCAGGACCTCAAAATTGGAGGTTTTTATTTAAAGAACAATTGGCCTTCAAGAATACCATGGTTGCAATCAGCAAGTCTGGACGAATAGAAACTACCCATCGCGCCTAATTTATTGACCCTCTAAGACCTATTCGCTATTTTCTCAAAACTGACCTTAAACAACGCGTAAAAAACCGTTGCCTCATGTTTTGGTATTTCAGGGATGGTGAAGACGACGACGTTGTGGCACACGCTGACTGGTTGTTTTAAAATTCGCGCGCAATAATCCATTAGCGCGTTGTTTCACATTTTATTATTTGTTGTTTATTTAGTTAACAAAAGGTTTCAGTGGTTCAGCTGGTAAGCGTTGAGAGTGTTCACATCCAAGACCTGGGTTCAAGCCCCAGGTCTTCATGCTTTCCAATATCATTTTTCCATTAATATTCCTATGCAGCGCTTACGTTGAGGATCATCATACACGCTCAAAAATCAACGCCCACGTGTCCCAGAGCACTAGTTCAACGGTCAGGAGCTGAAGACCATGATGAGCTCAAGTCAACGCGCGTGCACGTGTCCAGCAAAAGTCCAACAAGGCCATGCTTATTGGGCCAGAATTGCTTGGATTTAACCTCCACTTTGGGGACTACCACCCCCCTAGGTTTGCAAATTTTTCTCTCTTTTTTTTATTTTCTTTATTTATTTAAATCTTTTACTTTTAATTATTATTTGTTTAAATTGATTAATTATTTTTTACAAAATACAAAAACATCACAAAAATCAGAAAAGGCAAAAAAATATAATAAATATTTTATTTTAATTTTTCTTGTAAATAAATTTGCATATAATTAAATTTAGTTTTTTTTATTAGGTTAATTTTAATACTTTCATAATAAAAAATCTAAAAAATGTAGAAATAGGTTAATTAATAATTTTTCACCCTTTTTATTTTATTTTTCTGTCATAAATAATTAAATAACTAAATATTTATTTTCATGAATAAACTTGTAAATTAATTAGGGTTTCATCTAGGTTAAAACTTCAATATTTTTCTTAATAACTTAAAAATAATTAGAATTAGGTTTAGCATGTTATTTTAATTTTAATTAATTCTTTCTTTTTTCTATTAAATCTTAAAATACATAAAAATACCAAAAAAACAAAAACAATTTCTTTTCTTAATTAATTAATTCATGTAATTTTAATATTTTGCAAAAGGGTCCAACGCCCTCGCTTCGTTCTTGATTTCTCATTAATTCGCGTATTTATTTTATCTTGCTTAAATAATTATGTACCTCTCCCGAAGCCATGTAATTACTTCTCGCATTTTTACTTTATTTATTTTCTGTCAAATCGGGTCCTGGTTAATTTTGGCGATATGGACCCGCGCCATTTGTAATAGCTTTAGATTTACTTTTCCTCGCAACTTTTAACTGTTAAACAAAGCATGCAAGAATGAATGATAAAATAAAAACAAACGCATAGATCACTTTGACATGAACAAGATAAATGCAAATGAACATGACACACAAATCACACACCACCCCTAGGGTACGCCTCACTGTTGCCTTGCCTCGAAAGGTGATCGTCGAGTAGAGGATGTCTTAGTAAGTCCTCATGATCCGGGAACCTGGCATGAGGGTAGCTTCTAAGTTATCTTCCCATTGCTCTGGTGATCACCATGTCCCGAACCTCGAATTGACCCGAACACCTCCAACGGTGGTGCTACCTACCTCTCAATGGTGGGATGGCACTACTTTAAAGGACATTTACACAGACGAATTCCTTAGGGTAGGTAGACGACTCTAGATACTTGCTCTAAATTTCAAAACAAAACAAAATACTTTTCACACCAACACCTTTTCAAAAATCTTTCGAAAGCATTTTTCCAAACACTCTTGAGGACCGAAACAAGAGTCGAACTGGAATTTTTAAAGAAACTTTTTTAAAACCCACGTTGAAAAGCAAACAAACCAATTTTGAAAACACAATGAGCAAGTATCTAAGAGCCCATGGATAACCATGGATAGAAAGGGTGCTAACACCTTCCCTTTCTATAACCTACCTCCCGAACCGAGAGCAATCTCTTTAAGGAATTTTTCTGTGCTTTTGTCCTTTCCATTTGGAGAAAATAAAAGACGGTGGCGACTCTTGCTTCCGCGACATTTCGCGAACCAGCGTTAAACAGTCAGTTCCAGATCCACCGATCACAGAACTGGCGACTCTGCTGGGGACCAAACTTAAAGTGAGGTGTACCTTAGGGCTAGTTCATAACTGAGTTTTCAATTGTTTTCCTTGTGTGCTTTAAATTGTGGGTTGCTTGGGAGTTCTATAGATCCTAACCCGGATCTGGGGGATACCTTCTTAGAAAGTAGCAACAAGGCTGTGAGGGAACTGTGCGGGGTATACTGACATGGTTGAAACAGTCTGCTACGTTGATGTGGCACTTTGGTGTGTACCGGTAACCCTTGAGTTCAGTCAAGGAGAGTACGGGGCCTCCGCGTGGTGTCATGAAGCATCAACAGACCTTAGGAACCTTAGTTGAACTATCTTGGCCTCTTTAGGGTAGTGAGATAACTGACTTTGGTGCAGTCCGAGGTTGGTTGATACTCGATACTGCACTCAATTGAGGGTTGCTTTCCTGGAATATTTCGGTCGCCAGTTCAGTGGCTAAATCGAAACGATGAACAATGAAAGCAATCCCGTGATATTGGGAACCTTAGAACCCGGTTACTTTGATTAGGACAGGTTGAACCCACCAACTTCAAGAGGGTATTACCCAGACCTCATGCTGGCCTAAACTCTAAGGGCTTCTCTTGTGTGACTTGTGTGCCTTCGTACTTGACTATTTGCATGCTTGTTATCTAACACAGGAACTACTTGCAGGGTTTGCTTACAGTCCTTAATTGGGACTCATAGCAGGGTTTGCTAAGTCTTTTTGCAGGTGTTGTCCATAGTCCTTAAATAAGACTCATGGCAGGGTTACTAAGTTTGCTTGCAGGTTTTGTTTATAGTCCTTAATAAGGGCTCATAACAGGGTTGATTCACATTACCCCATGCATAGCATAACATCATACTATTGCATGCATCCTGCATACATCCTAACCCATTTCAAGGATCTCAAGGGCTTGTGATGCAGGTCATGATGAATCAAACATTCAGCAAGGGGCAAAGAGGATTTATTTTCCTCTAGCCAAAGTTGTCAGAGGCTATGACCCACTTGATATGGTGAACTTGGACTCCTGAAGAAGTTTCCCCTAGCCAAGGTTGTTTGGAAAGCAAAATAAGGTTGATGACTAAAGTCAGGGGCTATGACCCACTTGATATGGTGAGCCTTTGACCCTTGGAAGAAAGACTCTCAACAAATATGGGGTTCCTTCCATCAAGCTACCGGATCCAAATTCTAACAAATTTTCTTGTTTACCCCGCGAGGTCCTTGAAAACATTGCATGCATGTCATACACATCATTACATAACAGGTATATTTGTTGCAGGTCACTTACCTTTCTCGCTGTTTATTTCAGCAATGGCCCTCCAACCAGATAACCAGGACCTTCTTGCTCAAGAGACTCAGTTCGGGGAAATCCTCCTGAATCTATCCAAGGGACAGGAAGAGCTAAGGACACTTCTCATGGGGACCTTTGTCAGGAACAACGCTGAGGATGAAAGGTTGAAACACCTACAATCTGAGATGGATGCAATGAAATCCCAAATGCTGGGGCAGAGGAATGCCATTCAAGGTCTAGCTCAAAGACAAGATGAGCTCCGGTTTCTCGTCAACCAACTGCTTCAGAGTAACCAACTGGGGCAAACGTCTAAAGGTGAAAAGCCAACCACCGTTCGACCATCTTTGAGACAAAGAGGCAAGGAGAAAGCTCCTCATATGGCTTCAGTATCACCAATTCAGTATCAACCTCACCAGCTTCAACCAGGCAAACCCCAAAGGCAATTCACCGAACTCAATGTGTCACTGCCTCAAGCCTTACAACAACTGCTGAGGTTGAACTTGGTAACTCGAAAGGATCCTCCTAAGAATCCCAACAAGACACCTTCAAGGTATAACCCCAATGCTCACTGCGCTTACCATTCTGACAGCCCGGGGCATGCTACAGAGGATTGTTGGAATTTGAAGAATAAAATCCAGGATCTGATTGAGGAAGGAGCTGTGGAATTCACCCAAGACGGCCAGGCTGAGTGCTTCTACCATCCCTACAGGAGGCACCACTTGAAGTGACAAGCCCTGAGATTAGGAAATTTTTGTTTATTCGAATGTTCAAGTTGCAATTTTCTTTTGTTCAAACCTTTATTCATGTTAAACATTGTTATCACATTAATGCATCGCTTATGTCTATTTTGAAACAATATATTCGTATTCACTATATGCAAATTATTCTCATATTTTTTCTGATGTTAACTCTCGATTAAAAATTCTAAGCCTCTTGAGGGAGGATGACGAAAACGATACCATAATCTACAGTATGCTTTTGAACAGACCCCGCTGATGAGGTACAGGCATTGTTTCAATCCCTAAACACTGGAGTTATAAGGATGATAATCCCTCGTCAACCCATCTGAGCCAAAGAAGTAGGAGTTTTTCTTTTCGAAATTTAAAACCCGTAATCATAACCTGGGGCAGGGTAGTCTTCTCAGTTGATCCAAAGCACACAATGGACGACACCGAAGGGTCCTTACAAAATGAAGAAAGACAGTGATGGTCCGGAACAGTCATAAAGACAGGCAGTCATTACCAAAATCAAAAAGCCCATTAAGTCAAAACCTACGAAGGAGACTTACAAAACTGGGGCATCCCGCTGACTGTAATTCCAAAAAAGGAAACAGTTCAGACAAAAAAAGAAAGGGATAACAAAAAATCAAGAAAGAGGTCTTACAAACCCTCAATAAGAAAGGAATGACTGCCTATTCAAAATAAGTTATCAACATCCGAATCATCACCGGAAAATCAGAGCAAAGACTCAAACAAGGTCTAACGCACAATCAACTGAGTTTAGGTTTGGAGAATATCACGAAGAATGGGTGGGTACAAATAATTTGAGCCTTTATCCTTTGTTTCTTAAACCGTGAACCAGGCCACGTTATAACCCTTAAAAGTCCTAGCTGAAGCATGGGTTAGTTCGAAAGCATACTGTTACAAAAGGTATCCTGACTCCTTAAGGCTTACAGTAAATACGGAGTTGACATCACGTTTTACAAACATTCACTGGTTTTATGAAAAAGAATGCATTTTCAAAATCTTCAAGACAGACATAGGCTTTGCATTTTTAATATAACTTTTTTTGCATATGACTTTTTGTTTGAACAACATAGAAGTTCGCACGACGAATGCCTAATGAACAAAAGTACCTCCAATCAAGGGGCAGACATGACCATGGTCCATTATCTGGGGCAGTCCAATCAAGATTCGGAGAATCTCTCAAAAGTCAAATAGCCTGGGGCAAATCTCCGCATGAGCCACTTGGGGCACTGCAGCAATGAGCCTTGCCTGATCAAACATCTTCTGGTAGCATGACGAAACACTTCTAACAGGGGCAACTCCCTACATCCTGAGAGCATGGATATAGTCAAAAAGATGCTACGCAAAATCAAAGACCCGCTAGGTTGACATACCTAGGCAAAAATAAAGGCTTCCCGGCGAACCAAAAGGGTCCGGGCAAAATGAGGGATGAAAATGAAAAAATTTGTACACCCGGCAAGTCGAAAACCTGAAAAGGCGGCTTGGGCAAAAATGGGTATCCCGGTGGACTGAAAACCCGAAAGGGCGGTCCAGGCAAAAGTTAGGGATCAAAGCGTACGACTATGTCCTATCACCTTGTCACCTGTCTACCAGAAGAAGGTTTGTCTATCAACAACTATCAGCACCTCACAGGTCTTCCTCTCATACCTCAGAAACAGGGGCAATAAAGAGTTGTCTAAGCAATCTAATTGTTCTATACTCCAAGGTATCAAGGAAGATTCAACCAGTACATCTCAATTCCCCAGAGAGTAAGTCAGCAGCCAGTGCATTCCTCTCCAAGCAGAGTGTCAATTCTCAAGGAAGTTGGGTATCCTCCAGCAGATCCCAACATCTCCCCAGCAGCATATATACATATTCCTAACAAGCATTCCCGGCAGTCTTGGCCTAAAGATTGTTCCCCGGCGGCATATCAAATATTCAGAGGAATCACTTCCCCCGCATATCAAAACTTCCCCAAGAGTCCAATCCGGTTTCCCAAGGAAAGTTGGAGTCCATCTCCCCAAGCAGTAAGCTTATCCCCAGTAAATTCTGGAAGCTTATCCTCGCAGAGCACGAACGCGTCTCCCGGCTTTATTTAAAGAGTTATTTCCTTAACAGGATATAACTGGGTTATCCTCAGCCAAAAGCCACGAAAAGAGCGTCGTCGACAAAGTCTTCCTATCCCCAGCGAAGTCTGTCAATACTTCCAATACAGCAAAGATATCATCAGCAAATTATTATCAACATTCAGCAAAGCATCCCTCTTCCCACAGAGTATTGCTTCCCAGCATGGTCACTAGAGTATCTTTTCTCCCCGCAGAATCTTCCATTCGCCAAGTTTATTCCGCAACGGAGTCATCTTTTCCTACCGGTATTCTTGCAGTTATTACCCCCAGCGGAAGCGAAAGCTTATCCTTCAATATCAGCCCAGGATATGACTTCCCGACACCCGTCAAGGATTTACTTTCCTAGACGAAAACATACATACATAAACATCACATACATCATTATAGCATGCATAGACGCATCATATCATACAAATCTCATTTATGTTGAGAACATCATTGCTTGATCCATATCATGCATCGCATACGACTGACCTTTACCTTTCAGGAAAGAGGCAGTTAAATTCTCAACCACATTTCAAGACCTAGACCGGTTCAGTTAATCAATGCCAAAGATTTCTTATCCATTCCCAGGCCTTCTCTAGTCCAGCTAAATCGACTCCCAACAGATTTTCTGATGAAGACTCAGTAGAAGTTATCCCTATGGTCCCCTCTCCGACGGTGAGTGAGGTGGTAATTCCTTTTCAGATGTTTCCCTCTCCGACGGTGAGTGAGGTGATAGTCTCCTATGGTCCCCTCTCCGACGGTGAGTGAGGTGGTAATTCCTTTTCAGATGTTTCCCTCTCCGATGGTGAGTGAGGTGATAGTCTCCTATAGTCCCCTCTCCGACGGTGAGTGAGGTGGTAATTCCTTTTCAGATGTTTCCCTCTCCGACGGTGAGTGAGGTGATAATCTCCTATGGTCCCCTCTCCGACGGTGAGTGAGGTGGTAATTCCTTTTCAGATGTTTCCCTCTCCGACGGTGAGTGAGGTGATAATCTCCTATGGTCCCCTCTCCGACGGTGAGTGAGGTGGTAATTCCTTTTCAGATGTTTCCCTCTCCGACGGTGAGTGAGGTGATAGTCTCCTATGGTCCCCTCTCCGACGGTGAGTGAGGTGGTAATTCCTTTTCAGATGTTTCCCTCTCCGACGGTGAGTGAGGTGATAGTCTCCTATGGTCCCCTCTCCGACGGTGAGTGAGGTGGTAATTCCTTTTCAGATGTTTCCCTCTCCGACGGTGAGTGAGGTGATAATCTCCTATGGTCCCCTCTCTGACGGTGAGTGAGGTGGTAATTCCTTTTCAGATGTTTCCCTCTCCGATGGTGAGTGAGGTGATAATCTCCTATGGTCCCCTCTCCGACGGTGAGTGAGGTGGTAATTCCTTTTCAGATGTTTCCCTCTCCGACGGTGAGTGAGGTGATAGTCTCCTATGGTCCCCTCTCCGACGGTGAGTGAGGTGGTAATTCCTTTTCAGATGTTTCCCTCTCCGACGGTGAGTGAGGTGATAGTCTCCTATGGTTCCCTCTCCGACGGTGAGTGAGGTGATAGTCTCCTATGGTTCCCTCTCCGACGGTGAGTGAGGTGGTAAGTCCTTTTCAGATGTTTCCCTCTCCGACGGTGAGTGAGGTGATAGTCTCCTATGGTCCCTCTCCGACGGTGAGTGAGGTGATAATTCCTTTTCAGATGATTCCCTCTCCGACGGTGAGTGAGGTGATAATTCCTTTCAGATTATAATTGCCTATGGTTCTCTTCCCGATCCTGCGAAGATGGTATTTCTCACCAAGATTTTCTCAACGAGCGTTGTTGAAGTTAAAGTCACCCAAGGTTATCTTACCGTTCACGCTAAGGTAGTAACCATCCCTGGTTCAGTCATCATCTTTTGAAGCTCCAGACTCAGCTCCTGTAACCAGTCAGGACATATCTACGCCAAGCATCTGAAATCAGCTCCTGCAACGTGTCAGGTACTCATTGTTTCTTTTGCAAGTATGCAGGTTCTCGCTAAGGAATCTCTTACGCGATCAACATCCAGATGGCATCTATAAGCCCATCATCCTATCCAGCAACCTCTAAATGGCATCTATAAGCCCATTCCACCATCACTGCTACTATGTGAGCGCAAATTTCTGGGCACTTTAGTGTTCAATCATCTTCCACCATCGGATTACGAAAGGCACGTCAGCCAATCTGCATCCTCAGGTCTAAGAAGATTGAACAGGGGCAACTGTTGTACCCCAAAATTTTCCCTCCCATATTTTCCAAGAAATTGCCAAGCCAAGTCACAAAATTCCCCAAGGGTTGCACAGTGCAAAGGTCTCCTATACAGGCAAAATTAGGGTTTGTGTTCTGGTCAAGAAAATGAAGTTTTCAAAGGTCCAATCAAGTCCTATATGCCTACAAACATGGTCAAGCATCCTCATATCAAGTTTCAAGACATTCAGCTCAGAATTGCACAGTCAAAACCCTAGATTGCACTACAGTCAACTATAGGGGCAAAATGGTCATTTGACAGTCAAAAGTTCAAATTTTTTGTCAACATATCATTTTGAAGCCATAAACATCATTTGATCAATGCTTGATCATGATTCTCAAAGTTTGGCTCAGAAATCATCAAAAATGCAAAAGTTTCCTTATTTGGACAGCTGAAAAAGTCAACTGAAATTGACCAGGGCATAACTTTCACATGGATTATCAGAAAAATTCCATCCAAAGCTCATTTTGAATAGAAAGACATTTCCTACAACTCATCTTCATACTTCAAGTCCAAGAAATGCTCTCACAAAAAGTTATCAATTTCAACATTATAGGTCATTTTCAAAAGTCAACAAAAAGGGACTTTAAGTCAAAGGCCATAACTTGAGATTGGTAAATCAAAATGACATGGGACCAAAGACATTGGTTAGAAGACTCAAAGACCTTTCCAAAATGTCCAAGAACATGAGAAAAGCTTAAAAATTGAGCAAGTTATGCCTTGTGGAAGTTGGGAAATTTTTGGATATTTTGAAAAGTCAACATTGATTCAAATGACCTAAAATTGCTAATGGGCCCATTTTTCTTCCATAATTCATCATCCATGACATGTGCACGACCACTTGGCCCAAAGGGAAGAATTTTCTCATTTTTTATTTATTTATTTGAATTTTTATTTATATTAATTCATTTAAATCATTTAAATATATGAAAAATACTTAACTTAACCTAACCAATCTTTTTATACATGTTTTACTCTCAAGATTTCGTGCTTGTACCAATATGGAAAGAATTGGACTGATTAGATCATGATTTGTACAAAAGCACATGGAAGAATATTTGAAAAGATCCTAGAAAATCAATTTTCAAAATCAATGAATGCAATGGATTTGATTGAGTTTTTTTTGACCTAATGCACTCACTACATATGCTAGAACACAACCCTAATCAGAATAGACACACTAAGCTGCGCAAGAAAGCTCTTCACAAACTTGAAAAAATTGTCAAAAAAGTCAATTCTGAAAACATCATTCCAGGACGATTCAAGACCTAATTCTTGTTTCAATAGCTTCCTCAAGGTTCCCTGAACGTATTCCAATCAGAAACAACCACTAAAACGCAAGGAATTGGTATACAGCATTCAAGATACCTCATGAAAAATTCATTATCGTGTTTCAATATTTACGCACATTCATAGCATTTTGATTGTAGATTCATGTTCCTTGTGAAATTCTGAAACTAACCAATATGATTAATTGCATTTTTATGCTGTATACACGATTTCACCATGTTTGAGTTCTAGGGTTTGCAGGACCTCAAAATTGGGGGTTTTTATTTAAAGAACAATTGGCCTTCAAGAATACCATGGTTGCAATCAGCAAGTCTGGACGAATGGAAACTACCCATCGCGCCTAATTTATTGACCCTCTAAGACCTATTCGCTATTTTCTCAAAACTGACCTTAAACAACGCGTAAAAAACCGTTGCCTCATGTTTTGGTATTTCAGGGATGGTGAAGACGACGACGTTGTGGCACACGCTGACTGGTTGGTTTAAAATTCGCGCGCAATAATCCATTAGCGCGTTGTTTCACATTTTATTATTTGTTGTTTATTTAGTTAACAAAAGGTTTCAGTGGTTCAGCTGGTAAGCGTTGAGAGTGTTCACATCCAAGACCTGGGTTCGAGCCCCAGGTCTTCATGCTTTCCAATATCATTTTTCCATTAATATTCCTATGCAGCGCTTACGTTGAGGATCATCATACACGCTCAAAAATCAACGCCCACGTGTCCCAGAGCACTAGATCAACAGTCAGGAGCTGAAGACCATGATGAGCTCAAGTTAACGCGCGTGCACGTGTCCAGCAAAAGTCCAACAAGGCCATGCTTATTGGGCCAGAATTGCTTGGATTTAACCTCCACTTTGGGGACTACCACCCCCCTAGGTTTGCAAATTTTTCTCTCTTTTTTTTTTATTTTCTTTATTTATTTAAATCTTTTACTTTTAATTATTATTTGTTTAAATTGATTAATTATTTTTTACAAAATAAAAAAACATCACAAAAATCAGAAAAGGCAAAAAAATATAATAAATATTTTATTTTAATTTTTCTTGTAAATAAATTTGCATATAATTAAATTTAGTTTTTTTTTATTAGGTTAATTTTAATACTTTCATAATAAAAAATCTAAAAAATGTAGAAATAGGTTAATTAATAATTTTTCACCCTTTTTATTTTATTTTTCTGTCATAAATAATTAAATAACTAAATATTTATTTTCATGAATAAACTTGTAAATTAATTAGGGTTTCATCTAGGTTAAAACTTCAATATTTTTCTTAATAACTTAAAAATAATTAGAATTAGGTTTAGCATGTTATTTTAATTTTAATTAATTCTTTCTTTTTTCTATTAAATCTTAAAATACATAAAAATACCAAAAAAACAAAAACAATTTCTTTTCTTAATTAATTAATTCATGTAATTTTAATATTTTGCAAAAGGGTCCAACGCCCTCGCTTCGTTCTTGATTTCTCATTAATTCGCGTATTTATTTTATCTTGCTTAAATAATTATGTACCTCTCCCGAAGCCATGTAATTACTTCTCGCATTTTTACTTTATTTATTTTCTGTCAAA
This sequence comes from Vicia faba, assembly GCA_948472305.1. Lineage (NCBI taxonomy): Eukaryota > Viridiplantae > Streptophyta > Magnoliopsida > Fabales > Fabaceae > Vicia > Vicia faba. The sequence continues at coordinate 166,209 of CATIWC010000807.1, read as the reverse complement.
TCGGGTCCTGGTTAATTTTGGCGATGTGGACCCGCGCCATTTGTAATAGCTTTAGATTTACTTTTCCTCGCAACTTTTAACTGTTAAACAAAGCATGAAAGAATGAATGATAAAATAAAAACAAACGCATAGATCACTTTGACATGAACAAGATAAATGCAAATGAACATGACACACAAATCACACACCACCCCTAGGGTACGCCTCACTGTTGCCTTGCCTCGAAAGGTGATCGTCGAGTAGAGGATGTCTTAGTAAGTCCTCATGATCCGGGAACCTGGCATGAGGGTAGCTTCTAAGGTGTCTTCCCATTGCTCTGGTGATCGCCATGTCCCGAACCTCGAATTGACCCGAACACCTCCAACGGTGGTGCTACCTACCTCTCAATGGTGGGATGGCACTACTTTAAAGGACATTTACACAGACGAATTCCTTAGGGTAGGTAGACGACTCTAGATACTTGCTCTAAATTTCAAAACAAAACAAAATACTTTTCACACCAACACCTTTTCAAAAAGCTTTCGAAAGCATTTTTTCAAACACTCTTGAGGACCGATACAAGAGTCGAACTGGAATTTTCAAAGAAACTTTTTTAAAACCCACATTGAAAAGCAAACAAACCAATTTTGAAAACACAATGAGCAAGTATCTAAGAGCCCATGGATAACCATGGATAGAAAGGGTGCTAACACCTTCCCTTTCTATAACCTACCTCCCGAACCGAGAGCAATCTCTTTAAGGAATTTTTCTGTGCTTTTGTCCTTTCCATTTGGAGAAAATAAAAGACGGTGGCGACTCTTGCTTCCGCGACATTTCGCGAACCAGCGTTAAACAGTCAGTTCCAGATCCACCGATCACAATCGTCTAAAAGCTGTGAATTAGTTGTTATGTCGTGTTGATGTTTTGTTAAGATTAAAATTGTTTGAAAGTTATAAAGTGGTGATTTCATATGAACTGATTCTAATATATTAAGTATCATACATTCTATTATCACTAGTGCAGAAATGACTTTTTACATCGGGTGAAATTGACTTTTTACATCGGTTTTGGGTCCGATGTAAAGTCAGGCGATATAGTAAATCAGGGACTTTTTACATCGGTTCTGGGACCGATGTAAAAAGTCCCTTTTTTACATCGGTTATAATATCAGAACTGATGTAATAACCTGTTATTATGCACATTTTTTAAAAAATTGATCCAGTTTTTTACATCGGTTGGAAGTAATACCCGATGTAAAAATTCCATTTTTTACATCGGTTATAATATATGAACCGATGTAAGAAACAATTATTATGCACATTTTTAAAAAAAATTGATCCAGTTTTTTACATCGGTTGGAAGTAATACCCGATGTAAAAAGTTCCCAGTGACGCAACTTTTTACATCGGTTATTATCCCCAACCGATGTAAAAAGTCCCTTTTTGAAAGTTTTCACATCAGTTTTGAGTAATAACCGATGTAAAATGTATGAAATTTTTTTGGAATAGATTATTTATTTTCTGGGTTTCCCTATACAAATATAATTTGTACCCATTTTTTTCATATTTTTCCAATATCAAACAGACTATATTTATGTCGCTATATAGATTTCATAGCTTTCCAACATCACATATATCACATTTAGGTCGATGTTTTCATATTTTTCACAACAAACTTACAAATTGAACAATTGTATTGCAAACTTGTATTGTATTACAACAAACAAACTTACAATTACAAATTCCTCACAAAATATAAAACAATATTCAACTATTTATAAGTCTTTTTCAAAACTTACAATTACATAATATTCACAAAATATACATATACAAAAATATTCAACTATTTCTAAGTTTCCAAACTTGAATTACCAATATAAAATCTTCGGTAGACAACACCAAAATCATATTGCCTGACAATAAATAATAATAATTAACATCAGCAAAAAAAATCAAGAAACTCAACACATGAGCAAAAACCACATGTATTGTGCAAAAACCACAACTTATACAATTCTATAAAACTCACCAAGATAAACTTAAGTTCCATGTAACTCAAAGAAACATTTTGCCCAACGAAGTCGCAAATCATACAAATCATCTGGTGTTAATTCTGTTGGGTCATCAAATACCTATAATACATAAATATAACAATATAGAGTTATTTTTTAAAAATTCATATTAAGTCGAAAAACAAAAAGTAAATAACAAAGTAAAGTTATTTTTAGTACCTGCATCCAATTCTCGGTTATATTAGCAGAGACAATATCCAACATATTTTTCATCACATAGTATCCACAATCATTAGAGTTATGTTGTTGCCTTGTCTACAATTGAATGACATAATTAGTGAATATTTATCATAAATTTAACTATAGAATTACAATTTACATCACACTTACATTGGGATGAAGCCATGTAGCCTTTTTTCTATTTCCATTTGCCATTTGATGAATCCCAAAAGAACTAATACAGAAAGATATAAACATCACATAACTAAATATACTCGCCAATGAAAAATCACATAACTATTAATTGTCAATGAAAGTCACATGAAAGATAAACTTACTTTGTAATAATTTTCTTCGTGTTCTTGTCAATTTCTCGATGAAGTGAACAAAATACGACAACTAAATTGTCTCTTGGACACATGACTATTAATTGCCAATGTCTCCTGTACGTGTGTGTGGAAACAGAAAAGTCACATAAAATATATATGTTATCAAAATTAAATAATATAAAACACAATTTCATAAAAATTCTTACCCATGAATTAATGGTAGTAAGTGGCACGCTCTGTTTTCATCACGTAACTTTTCTAGCACGTAATTTTTAACATCTTCTTGAGATTTCGCTACATTATCATTATAAATACATCTAGCAGGGTCCATAAATCCATATAATTCTGAAATGGAATTCTCAAGACAAACACGATGAATATACCTGAATAATTTTAAAATTAACATTAGAATCAAAGTGATGAGAGATATAACATATTAATAGAGATTGACTTTAATAAAACAATAAAATGTACTTACGTGCACCAAATTTGCAGAATAGACACGTCAAGCCAATGACCTAAACCCACCAATAACTCTCTGATACATTTAGCTGAAACATAAAAATTAGAGACACTCGCACAATGACTTAATTGTACTGCCAAATGGTTATCATCCAATTTCAAAACCATGAGTAACAATCTCTGAACATCATCAACTTCCACGTCTTTTGTGCTCTCTTTTGTGCTTCCCTTTGCAGCTGAACAACTTCCTTTTCCGCTTCCATCGATAATTTCCAATTTTTTAATGCATTTAATATCACCTGTGCTTTGTGATAAACCCATAGACTTAAGTGTCTCCATTAATGATTGCTGAAACATCTTACGCTCTTCAACCAACTTTTCTTCAAGTTCAGCTCTAAGTTTTGTTTCCAATATTGCAAGTTGTTCATTTACGTCGATATGTTGACTTTTTCTTCCAAAGTAAGTGCTTTGTTTATGGTGTTTTCCAACACCACGAACACGACCTCCATGCTCAGATGTTCCAATGGCTAATGATAAGATATCGTTACGTCCATCTGGAACAATTGCACCTTTTTCAGCTTCTTGAACAAGAGAATCCTACAAAATGCAAAAACATCAATTAATCAATCACAAATATAATGATACTTGAATAATTTTTCGTTGTTTACTTACAATTTTTTCAGCAACCTCTTGTGTAGATTTTGATGTGTATTCTCCTCCTTTCTTTTGTCGTGCTCTCTTCCATAACTCATGGCGTGATGGTGGAGATGGACTATCATTATCATCTAATGTAGAATTATCTCTCGATGATGACTTTTCTTTCATAATTTTCTCCTCAAGTAAGCGATACCCTCCACGAGACAATACATGTGGGTATAAATTCTTGGCCACATTATCCTTACCCTTCTGAATTTTTCCTATTATAAACTCAAACAAGTAATTAATCACTAAATATAATAAAAATGTTATTCACACAAAAACATATAACTCCTACTAACCTTAAATTCAGGGGTATCTCGAATCTTGAGAAACTCTTTCCAGGCGTCTTCTGTAATAAAGTTATACTTGACATATGGAGGAGGATCATTTTCTATAGGATGATGAATATATTTATCTGTGAGTTGTGTCTTAAAACCTCTCCATCGCTCTCCCGCATATTTAATCCATTCTTTCTTCAACATATCCTTCTTTGGATCTTTACATTCTGGAATAGTAAAATGAGCCTACAAATGTAGTATATGTCATATGTTGTTAATTAGTATATGATTATAAAATATAATAAAGTATTGTATTTAAAATACCTGAATATCAGTCCAAATAGCATCTTTTACGCCTTCATCTACTTCTTTCCAATCATTTTTCACAATGCTACAATACTGTCGAGCAAGAGATGCTATATAACTCTTGAAATGTGTAGCATTTTTACCAACACCAATACATTCATAGGTTCTTGCATTAAACTCGACCTTTATCTTTTCACCTGTTTGATGAACTTTGTCAATTTGTGTCATTAAAGTGGGAACTCTAACTCTTCTTTTATTGGGGTTTGAATCACCCATGTATCTGTTTACACAAAACAAAAATAATTAGAAATAATATTAAGCACAAAATAAAAACAATTAGAAATAAAATTAAGCACAAAATAAAAACAATTAGAAAATAAAGTAACGTGGAATTAACTTATACAAAAAATCTTACTAGTCCTCCCATATCCCTTCTTCATGGTCTATGCGAATAGCATGCACATCATCCCCTTCATTTTCTTCAATGAATGTAGTCACATTTGTTGAGAAAGGATGAGTTTCAGAAATATCAAGATTCTCATCATGATTTTCATCACTATCATGGACCTTTCCTTGTAAAACCACTGACCACTTTTTATTAAAGGATCTGTGACATAAAACACTTGTTTTGCTTGAGATGCCATGATGAATGGTTCGTTCGCATAAGCTAACTTGCTAAGATCAACCAGTGTAACTCCAAATTCATCGATTCTGACACCACTGTTGATATCAATCCATTTGCATTTAAATACAGGAACTTTAAACACAACATAATTAACTTCCCAAATATCTTCAATCACCCCAAAGTACGGTGTAGATGCCATAACCGGGTTTTTATCTTTAGCACTAGAGAAGTGCATGGACTCGGCCACAATCATTACCCCACTATTTTGCGTGGTACTACGGTCATCCTTTGACTTTGTATAAAAAGAGGTTTTATTAATATCATATCCACTCCAAGTTATTATGTTACATTTAGGCCCATAAGACAACCACTTAATTGTATTAGAAACACTATCTTCATTAGCAATTCTTTCTTTGAACCACTCAGAGAAACTCTTATTATGCTCTTTTAACAACCCTCTTTCATTCATCTTGGGGTACTTTTTCTTTACGATGCTTTTGTGAGCAGATAAGTAAGGTTGAACTTCATCTATGTTATTCAATATATACAAATGCGCTTGAACAACCACATCAATACTTAAGCTCTTGACTTTTAAACCTTGTGTACCCACACCCTCATATCTTCCATCATGACGAGACTTGGGAACCCCTACAACATCCACTCCTGACAAATAGTTAGAACAAAACTCAATTGCTTCTTCTGCAATGTACCTCTCAATAATCGATGCTTCCGGACGGTGTGGGTTTTTTGTATACCCTTTTAGAATCTTCATGTATCGCTCTATTGGATACATCCACCGTAAAAAAACTGGACCACATAATCTAATCTCCCTTACTAGATGAACAATCAAGTGAACCATAATGTCAAAAAATGAAGGAGGAAAATACATCTCTAATTGGCACAAGATAACTGCAGCCTCATTTTCCAAATCGTCTAACTTTAGTGGATCAATGGTTTTACAACAAATTGCATTGAAAAATAAGCATAACATAGTTATGGTCTTCCTTACGTTGTTAGGCAATATCCCACGAATAGCCAATGGTAGTAGTTGTTGCATTAAGACATGACAGTCGTGAGATTTTAAGCCAACTAATTTAAAATCTTTAACTAATACAAGCCTCTTGACATTTGATGAGTAACCATGCGGCACTTTGATACTTTGTAAACACTCACAAAAACTTGTTTTCTCTTTTTTAGACAAAGTGTAGCAGGCGGGAGGCAAATATGTCTTGTTACCTATATATTGTGGAGTTAACTCTTCTCGTATACCCATCAAACCCAAATCCAGACGAGCATTAATACCATCTTTTGTCTTGCCTTGAATGTTGAGAAGTGTTTCGATTACACTATCGCATACATTTTTCTCCACATGCATCACATCAATACAATGTCTTACATCAAGACTAGACCAATATGGAAGATCGAAGAAAATCGATCTCTTTTTCCATACATTTTTCACAGTAGATCGTTTTTGGTACTTTCCAAAGATAACATCAAGTCCCTGTTGTCGCTGATAAACTTCCTCTCTAGACAAGGGCTTTGGAGCAACACCATGCTCTTGTTCCCCATTGAAAGCTTTCTGCAATCTACGATATGGATGATAACGTTTTAGAAATTTTCGATGCCCGAGATAAACGGTATTCTTTCCTTTTTCAAGCTGATGGTAACAAGTGTCTTTTTCACATATAGGACACGCATTATGCCCTTTAACTTTATACCCAGACAAATTACCATATGCCGGAAAATCATTGATGGTGCAAAACAACATGGCACGCATATTGAACTGTTCGCCAGAATACGCATCAAAAACATCCACCCCTTCCTCCCACAGCACTCTTAAATCATCAATCAATGGACTTAGATAAACGTCTATGTCATTTCCTGGTTGTTTTGAGCCCGATATCATCATCGATAACATAATATATTTACGCTTCATGCACAGCCTAGGAGATAGGTTGTAAATCATCAAGAGAACAGGCCAAGAACTATGGTTAGTACTCAGATTACCGAACGAATTCATTCCATCAGTAGCAAGTCCACGTCTAAGGTTTCTCGACTCTTTGCCAAAATTTGGAAACAAAGAATCTATTTTCTTCCATTGCAAAGAATCAGCTACATGACGAATTTGTCCAGCATATTTTCTTTCTTCTGCATGCCATCTAAGATTCTTTGCGTCATCTGCATTGGCGAATAATCTCTTGAACCTTGAAATTATTGGTAGGTACCATACCACTTTCGCAGGAGGACCCTTTTTGACCACCTCATCATCAATTGACTCACCATCTTTCTTTTTGTAGCGTGAAGCCTTACACTTTGGACAATGATTATACTTTTCATACTCTTTTCTGTATAATATGCAATCATTAGGGCATGCATGTATCTTTTCATACTCCAAACCCATCGAACACAATATTTTCTTTGCCTCGTAATAACGACTTGGCATTACATTACCTTCTGGAAGCATTTCGGTCAACAATTCAAGCAACTCGGTAAAACTTTTGTCAGTCCACCCATTCTTTGCCTTCAGATTAAATAATTTTAACACAGCTGACAGACGTGTAAATTTTTTGCATCCCGGGTACAATGGTTTATCCTTGTCATTTCATATAGTATCATACGTATGTGCCCTCTTAAACGAATCTTGTCCAATATCACGCATCATGTCTTCTAGACGATCATCCATTTCTACACTAACATCATCTCTTTGAGACACGTTTGAATTTGCTACTACTTCACCGTGCCATATCCATTTTGTATAACTTTGACAAATCCCTACACAAATTAGATGATCCATGATTTCTTTCTTACTACGTTTTGGTTCTTTATTTGCACAACGAATACATGGACAGAGAAAAAGCGTAGGAAGACTTTTGTCAGCATTACTTTCAGCAAACTGTAGAAATTCCATCACTCCATGTTCGTACTCGTCACTTAATCGATTAGCTCTCATCCAACTACGATCCATAACTATGTTCACACGGAGGAAGGTCTGACGAACGGTGTGCCCGCGGCTGCGCTACTTCACGGAGATTCCGAGATTGCAAGTTGCGATGCTTCGCGGAGAAAGAAAAATAGAATCAAATTTCAATGGCAAGGTGATAACTCTATTAAGTTTGATAGGTTAAAGATAAACAGTGTGTTTCTGAGAGGACCATTAATTCTTTTGTCATAGGTTTCTAAATTTTCCACTTCTTTTATTTGGTGAGCATAAAAATAGGAGAAAGGGATTCAAATATAATAGTATAATAATAGTAACAAGAATGGAACAAAGTATAAAACACACGAGTAACAAAGTGTAATTTATAATAGTATAGTAATAGTAATGAGACTGTAACAACGAATTGATAAGCAAAATTTGGCAAAACATTGGTTTTAAACCAAATATCGTTGAACAACTATTTGGTAACATAATTAGAATATTAATTATTTATAAAAATTTAGATACTCCCTTCCACTATGTCTCTCTTTTCAATCTCTTCTTACAATCTAACATACTTTAAAGATAAACTCAAAGAGGAATAATGCTAATCACTCATTTTCAAACAAAAATTTGCACTTACAATTGAAACGGCGAGCGAAGAGTCGTGAAGGGCGTGAATCGGCCAACGAGGAGTCGTGAAACGGAGATTCCGAGATTCCGAGATTGCAAGTTGTCACTATAGTTTTTCCAAGTCTTCCTTTATATTTAACTGTTGGACTCACAATGCAAATGGAAATTGAAATTGTTATAGCAACATGCAAAAGTAAGACAATTGCCATGGAGAGTCAGTAAGAAACAAGGCCAAACAATGCAAATGCCAAACAATTTGACACAAAAACATGTATAGCTACGATATATTTGCGTTGTGAGTAAAACAAAATTGCATACATACAGTTGAATTTCTTTTTGGCCATAGTTCCCTTACTAACCCACGAAAAATCCAACAAAACAGATTAACAAAATAAAAAACATAACCAGAACAACAACAACATAGTACTTAGAGTTTTTTCGATCAGAACAATCAACAAAATTGGCAGGAGCTTTTATTTGGTGAGCATAAATATAGGAGAAAGTATAATAGTATAATAATAGTAACAAGAATGGAACAAAAATTTGCACTTACAGTTGAAACGGCGAGCGAAGAGTCATGAAGGGCGTGAATCGGCCGGCGAGGAGTCGTGAAGGGCAATCGGCGGAGAGGAGTCGTGAAACGGAGATGGTGAATGAAGTCGTTGACGGTGGCGGTGTTGGAGTCGTGAAACGGGGTTGGCGGCGTTGGAGTCTTGAAACGGTGTTGGAGGCGACGGTAGTCGTTGACGGTGTTGGAGTCGTTGACGGTGTTGGCGGCGACGGTGAGTCATTGACGGTGTTGGAGTCGTTGACGGTGTTGGCGGCGACGGTGTTGGCAGCGGTAGGCGTCGCGGAAAAATGGGTCGGAGAAATGGGTCGTCTAATGGCGTAGCTGTATAGTGTTCGAGAATATATGAAATCTGTTTTTATACTTTTTTACATCGGTGGACTTTCCAACCGATACAAGCGTGTGGCTTTTACATCGGTGGAAAGTCCAACCGATACACGCGTGTGGCTTTTACATCGGTGGAAGTCCAACCGATACACGCGTTTTGTATATTTTTTAATATATTTTTTAATATATTTTAAAACTTTGGCTATTACATCGGTGGAACCTCCAACCGATACAAGAGTTGGCTTTTACATCGGTGGAAAGTCCAACCGATGTAATATCTTGTTTTTTTTTACACGCGTTTTTAATGATTTTTTAATATATTTTATATATTAATTCAAGCTAGCATTTTTTACATCGGTTTTTAGTTAAACCGATGTAATATCTTGCTTATATATATTTTTTTACACGCGTTTTTAATGATTTTTTAATATATTTTATATATTAATTCAAGCTAGCATTTTTTACATCGGTTTTTAGTTAAACCGATGTAATATCTTGCTTATATTTTTTTTTACACGCGTTTTTAATGATTTTTTAATATATTTTATATATTAATTCAAGCTAGCATTTTTTACATCGGTTTTTAGTTAAACCGATGTAATATCTTGCTTATATTTTTTTTACGTTTTTGTCACCTTGTTTCTTATTTACAAAAATGCCACCGTGTTTTTTTTCTGGAAATCTTTTACATCGGTGGATGAGATTGCCCGATGTAATAGGTGACAAAAAAATTTTTTTCCCTTATTTTTTATATCATTGCAAATAAATACCTGATGTAAAAAGTTTGTTAACTGTATTTTTTACATCACATATTTTGATACCCGCTGTAAAAACTTTTTCTCAAATGTCTTTTTTTTAGTAGTGTATGGTGTTCGATATCTCACCCCTTCTGTTTGAATGTTACCCTTATGTTGGTAACATGCAGGTAATCCAGAGTGAAGGCGGTTGACCTTCAGTAGTTCGAGTCAGTGTCATTGCTCTGATACGTAACACTCAGGGGGATGAATGGTTGTTGCTTTAGTATTTTTTATTTCAGTTGGCTGAACTTTAAGTTGATTGTTGTTAAGTACTTGTTATTCAGATGTTGCTTCCATGTTGGATAAAGATGTTATTATGATTTCGCTGGGTAGTTGTTCAAGTTGTTGATTTAAAAGATTAATTTATTTCGATGTTGGTTCATCCAAAGTTTTAAAGTGTTATGTATCCATGTTGAATGCAATGGTTTTTAAGTTTAATTTTTTGTATCCTGATTCAGTTGTATACTTTTTATAACTTTGATTTACAATTACATTACCGGGTAGAATTAGAGTGTTACAAAGTTGGTATCAGAGCAAAGTTGGTCCGCCCGAGCAAGTTGTCGAGTCGTAGAATGTTTAACAATCAAGTATTGTTAATTTGAGTTCTAACTATTTTTTATGTTGTAGTGATAAGTTGAGATGGCTGGAAAGAATGATGCTGCACTTGCTTCTGCTTTAGAAGAAATGGTGCATGCTATGGAGAATCAGCCGAATGCTGACGGGAATGCTGGATCTCGTAGTTTAGAGACTTTTCAGAGGGAGAATCCGCCTACGTTCAAGGGAAAGTATGATCCTGACGGAGCATTGGATTGTTTGAAATAGATTTAGAGAATCTTCCATGTGATGGACTTCACTCCAACGTAGAAGGTTCGGTATGGTACTCATATGCTAGCAGTCGAGGCTGATGACTGGTGGCTAGAGACATGTCAGAGGTTGGAGGTTGCAGGTGAAAATGTCACGGGCTGTGTTTCGCATAGATTTTTGAGGAAGTACTTCCCTGAAGACGTTCATGGTAAGAAGGAAATTGAATTCCTTGAGCTGAAGCAAGGGAGTATGTCGATTGTAGAGTATGATGCAAAGTTTTTTGAGTTGGCTAAGTTTTATCCGCACTATAGTGAGTAAAATGCCGAGTTTTCAAAGTGTATAAAGTTTGAGAATGGGTTGCACCCATAGATCAAGAAGGCAGTTATATACTAGAAGATCAGTGTCTTTGTTGATTTAATTGATAGTTGCAGGATTTATGAAGAGGATAATAATGCTCACTACAAGATTATTAGTGAGAAGAGGGGTAAGCACCAACAGAATCGTGGTAAGCCTTATGATGCCCCAGCTGGTAAAGGTCAACAGAAAGTTTCTCAGGGTCAGAGGACTAGTGGGGGAGATGCTCTTGCTAGCATGGTTTGTTTTAAATGTGGAAAACCTGGGCATAAAAGTAATGTGTGCGCTATTGAGGTGAAGAGGTGTTTCCGTTGTGGTAAGACTTGACATGTTGTGTCTGACTGCAAGCATAAGGAGGTAATTTTTTTCAATTATGGTGAAGAAGGACACATTGGTAGCCAATGTCAAAAACCAAAGAAGGCACAAACCAGTGGTAAAGTGTTCGCTTTGGTTGAGGATCAATAGCTATTGAGGACAGACTCATCAGAGGTACATGTTTCATTAATAGTACTCCTTTAATTACTATTATTGATACCAATGCTACTCATTGCTTTATTGATGCTGACTGTGTTGAAAGGTTGGTTCTTATGTTATCTTCTATGAATGGAGAGATGGTTGTCGATACTCCAGCCAAGAGGTCAGTGACTACTTCTTTTGTGTGTTTAAAGTGTCCCTTGTCGATCTTTGAAAGAGACTTTGATGTTGATTTGGTTTGTTTTCCTTTAAGAGGGTTGGATGTGATTCTGGGTATGAACTGGTTAGAGCATAACTATGTTTATATTAATTGTTATAACAAGTCTGTGAAGTTTTCTACTGCTGAGGAAGAGGAAGATAGTATGTTGTCTACTAGGCAGTTAAGGAAGTTAATGCAAGAAGAAGTGAAGATGTTTTCGTTGATGGAGTCGCTATCTGTCGAGAATCAAGCTATAATTGAGGAATTGCAGGTTGCGTGTGAATTTCCTGAAGTTTTTCCTGATAAAATTTCCGATGTACCGCCAGAGAGAGAAGTTGAATTTTCTATTGAACTTGTACCTGGTACCAGACCCGTGTCTATGGCACCATACATGATTTTTGCATCTGAATTGTCAGAACTAAAGAAGCAATTGCAAGAGTTACTTGAGAAGAAGTTTATGAGACCAAGTGTATCACCGTGGGGAGCTCCAGTTTTGCTAGTAAAGAAGAAAGATGGAAGTATGAGGCTTTGTGTTGATTATAGACAGTTGAATAAAGTGACGATTAAAAACAAGTATCCGCTTCCAAGAATAGATGACTTTATGGACCAATTAGTGGGTGCTCGAGTATTTAGTAAGATTGATTTGAGGTCAGGTTATCATCAGATTAAGGTGAAGGATAAAGATATCCAGAAGACGGCTTTCAAAACATGTTATGGACATTATGAGTATTCGGTGATTCCTTTCGGTGTTACTAATGCGCCGGGAGTATTCATGGAATGCATGAATCAAATCTTTCATACTTATTTGGATCGATTTGTAGTGGTGTTCATTGATGACATTTTGATATACTCTAAGTCATAAGAAAAGCATCCATAACACTTAAGAATAGTATTGCAAGTCTTGAAAGAGAAGAAGTTGTATGCAAAGCTGTCTAAATGTGAATTTTGGTTAAAGGAGATTAGTTTTCTTGGTCATGTGATCTCAGGTAGTGGCATTGTTGTAGATCCATCGAAAGTAGATATTGTGTTGCAATGGGAAACTCCGAAGTCGGCTATCGAGATTAGAAGCTTTTTTGGATTGGTTGGTTATTATAGGAGTTTTATCGAAGGTTTTTCTAAGTTGGCACTTTTGTTGACTAAGTTGACTTATAAAGGTAGAGCTTTTGTATGGGATGTCCATTATGAAGAAAGTTTTACGGAATTGAAGAAAAGATTGACGTCAACTCTAATTTTAAAGTTACCTAATCCAGGAGAGCCTTTTATGGTATATTGTGATGCTTCTAAGATGGGTTTAGGAGGTGTGCTTATGCAGAATAAGAAGGTTGTTGCTTATGCGTCAAGGCAGTTGAGGACTCATGAGAAGAACTATCCTACGCATGATTTAGAGCTTGTTGCAGTTGTTTTTGTGTTGAAGATTTGGAGGCATTATCTTTATGGTTCTAGATTTAAAGTGTTTAGTGACCATAAGAGCTTAACGTATCTATTTGATCAGAAGGAACTGAATAGGAGACAATGAAGATGGTTGGAGTTGTTAAAGGATTATGATTTCGGTTTGAATTATCATCAAGGAAAAGCGAATGTGGTAGCTGATGCGTTGAGTCGAAAGACTTTACATATGTCAGCAATGATGGTTAAAGAGTTGGAATTAATTGAGAAGTTCATAGATATGAGCTTAGTTTGCAAAGTGGCATCGTGGAGTGTTATGTTGGGAATGTTGAAGATTAATAATGAGTTTCTGGATAGTATCATAGAAGCTCAGAAGTTAGATATTAAGCTGGTAGATTCGATGGTTGGGATCGATCAGTCTGAGCATAGTGATTTTAAGTTAGATGCACAAGGTGTGTTAAGATTTCGTAATCAGATTTGTATTCCTGATGATGCGGAGATGAACAAATTGATCCTTGAAGAGAGTCATATAAGTAAGTTGAGTATTCATCCAGGAGCTACAAAGATGTATCAAGATTTGAAGAATTTGTTTTAGTGGCCTGGGATGAAGAGTGATGTGGCTTGGTTTGTGTACGCATGTTTGACTTATCAGAAGTCGTAAGTTGAACATCAGAAGCCTGTAGGGTTGATGCAACCGTTAGAAGTTCAGAATGGAAATGGGATAGCATTTCGATGGACTTTGTGACGAGGTTACCTAATACTTTAAGAGGACATGATTCAATTTGGGTCATTGTTGATAGGCTTACGAAGTCGTCTCATTTTATTCTTATTAACATCAGTTTTCCAGTGTCGAAGTTGACTGAGATTTACACTAGTGTAATTGTGAAGCTGCATGGTGTTCCTTTGTGCATTGTGTCAGATAGAGATCCGAGGTTTACTTTTGATTTTTGGAAGATTTTGCAAGAAGCGTTGGGTTCTAAGTTGAGGCTGAGTTTGGCGTATCATCCTCAGACGGATGGTCAGACATAAAGAACTATTCAATCATTGGAGGATTTGTTGAGAGCATGTGTTCTTGAGCAGGGAGGTTTGTGGGATACTTATCTTCCGTTGATAGAGTTCACTTATAATAATAGTTACCATTCTAGTATTGGGATGACACCTTTTGAGGCATTGTATGGTCGGAGATGTAGAACTCCTTTATGTTGGCATGAATCTGGAGAAAGCATAATGCTTGGACCTGAACTTGTTCGTGAGACTACTCAGAAGGTGAAGTTAATTCGAGAAAAGATGAAAGCTTCCCAAAGTAGACATAATAGTTATCATGACAAGGGAATGAAGGATTTGGAATTTCAAGCTGGTGACCATGTGTTTTTGAGAGTTACACTTGTAACCGGTGTTGGGCGAGCATTGAAGTCTAAGAAGCTCACGTCTCGTTTTATTGGTCCATCAGATTTCATAAAGAGTTGGGAATGTTGCTTATAGAGTGGCGTTACCGCCTAATCTTTTGAATTTGCATGATGTGTTTCATGTGTCACAACTCTGGAAGTATATTTTAGATCCATCTCACGTGATTCATATGGATGATGTGCAAGTACGAGATAATCTTACTGTTGAGACGATGCCTGTATGAATTGCGGATCGTGAAATAAAGACTCTGAGGGGAAAAGAGATTGCTTTGGTGAAAGTAGTTTGGCTAGGACCTGCTGGAGAAAGCATGAATTGGGAGTTGGAAAGCAAGATACGGGACTCCTATCCTAAGTTGTTTGAATGAGGTAAATTTTCGAGGACGAAAATATTCTAAGTGGGGGAGAGTTGTAACGCCCGTAATTTAATTAATTAATTATTTAATTAAATTGTTTTTGGAGTATTTGTAAAGTTGCAAGATGTTGAGAATTATTGATATAAGTTGTTTTATTATTATTAATTAATTAATTAATTAGCGATTAATAATAATTATAATATGGAATTAAAGAGAATATATGAAATAATGTTAGACTTATGCTATTGGTTAAAAGTAGTAAAGTGGGGGTGTAGGTTAGGCTCAAGAGGATTGTTATATAAGGAGAAGCTAACACAAGGATTTGTTTAGTTGGAGAATAAGGATTTCTGTATGCTGACCGATGGAGCTGCACGGACGAGGAGCAAGCTGCTCAGTATCGAGCAGAGTGAAGCAAAGCCATCGACCAGAGACTTTGGTTGAACGACTTTCAATCCAGGTAAGGGCGGGGTTCTGAACTTATAATTGGATTTATGATGTTTGTTATGGAGAATTGGTCGTAATTGTGATTGTTGTCGTGATGTTGCTGAACCTGTTAAGGGAAGAAACACGTTCCATTATGTTGTGGATGTTTTATGTTATCTGCATGACTGCCCGATAGAGTCGATGAGTAGGTTAGTATATAATGTTGCTTGTTTTTGTGGTCGTTAGGTTCTTGTGGTCGGTATGATGGTATGGTCATTACGATGTTGTAGTGGTTAGAGTAGTTGGTAGGAAGCTAGGAATTATTGTTGTAGTCGGTCTTGTATAATGAACGAATCTATCGATAGGAATATAGTTGCCCGTTACTTTGTTATTCTGAGCGGTTGGCCATAAGTTATAAATTATAGTGGTGTGGCCGTTAAGACATTGTATTGTACCTGTGTTGTTGGCTGAATTATAGTCGGGGAGGATACTGAAGAGATAGGTATCAAGTGAAATTTTAGGCTGCGAGGAGTGTAAGGAATCATGTATTAGATTGTCGAGCAGTACTAGGTTGCAGGACATGTCGGAGAGCATAAGTTGGTCGTTACCCTGTCTTCTTTGTGCATGTTAAGGAGTACGATTTAGTTATTATGATGTCCTAGTTGCTATGCATGTCGAGGGGCACGTAGTTCCCTATCCCTTTTTCCCGTACATGCTGTGTTTTTGGTCGTTATTTGTGTTGTGTGAATTATGTTAAGTTGTTGTTTAATTATGTTAATGATTTAATCGTTGATTGATATGATAGGATTATGGCCAATATTGATTTAAGTCGAGTTGTTATGATGTTGTGATTGCTATTGTGAATTCTCGTTGATAATGCAAAGTTGCAGGGAATTTACATGATGATGAATTACCTCTATTTACTCGTAATAATGGTGATGTAGGCTTATGCCTTGAGATGGATGTGATTATTGTGAGTATGTGATAGTGCATTCATTGAGTCACACACATTTACATACTTTGTGATGGTCTGGATTGGCAAACTGCGAAGAAGGCTTATGCCTTGTTGATGCCTCTATTAATTGGAAATTATTAAGATGGGAGTTCTGGTCCGTTTTTAAGTTGGGAGTTATGCTCCATTGGTACCACATGCATGTGCATTGTAATTGATTCGCATTTGATGTTGCATCTTGAGTTATGGTGAAGATAGATTTGTTGTTGCTTTAGGTTGTTGACTTGTCGTGAGAAGTATTGTCTAAACACTGGGAATTAGTTGTTATGTCGTCTTGATGTTTTATTGAGATTAAAATTGTTTGAAAGTTGTGAAGTGGTGATTTCATATGAACTTATTCTGATATATTAAGTACATACATTCTATTATGTTGTTCTATATCTCACCCCTTCTGTTTGAATGTTACCCTTATGTTGGTAACGTGCAGGTAATCCAGAGTGAAGGCGGTTGACCTTCAGTCGTTCGAGTCGGTGTCATTGCTCTGATACGTAACACTCGGGGGGATGAATGCTTGTTGCTTTAGTATTTGTTATTTCAGTTGGCTGAACTTAAGTTGATTGTTGTTAAGAACTTTTTATTCAGAAGTTGCTTCCACGTTGGATAAAGATGCTATTATGATTCCGCTGCGTAGTTGTTCAAGTTGTTGATTTAAAAGATTAATTTATTTTGATGTTGGTTCATCCAAAGTTTTAAAGTGTTATGTATTCATGTTGAATGCAATGGTTTTTAAGTTGAATTTGTGGCATCCTGATTCAGTTGTATAATTTTTATAATTCTGATTTACATTTACATTGTCGGGTAGAATTGGGGTGTTACAGGAAATAGGTTCCATTGATCCACTCCACACTTGCATCACCACCGTTCCGATACAGGATCATCGAAAACTTATTTCTCAACTAATATGTCAAGAAATCTTACCTCTTATTAGCAAGGATCCATCATTAAAGGTGATTACAATTATTTCTCATATCGCTACAAGAATCAATTATACCCCCTCTTACAGGAAGGCATGGATCGAGAGGACTAAGGCAGTTGAACTTGTGTAAGGTAATTGGGAGGAATAATACAAAGAACTTCCAAGATTTTCGGTGGCACTCAAATATTATGCTCTGGGAACTGTTATAACTTTGGAGGCACTCCCGACATTTACCCCAGACAGAACTCGTGTTAGTGGAAATGGAATATTTCATCGATTGTTCTAGGTGTTTGAACCATGCATCAAGGGTTTTGCAATTTGAAAACCTATTATACATATTGGTGGAACTTAGTTATACGGGAAGTATAAAGGAACATTACTCATGGAAGTGGCACAAGATGGGAACAATAATGTTTTTCCGATTGCCTTCTCTCTAGTTGAAGGTGAGACAGGTGGTGCATGAAATTTCTTTCTGAAGAATCTCTGATTACATGTTACTTCTCAACCCAAACTTTGTTTGATTTCTGACATATATCCATCGATTGTGAGTGCATACAATAACCCTGATAACGGTTGATAAGATCCCCCATCAACACATGTCTATTGTATTAGACATATCACATAAAACTTCATGCTCCATATCAAAGACAAGACACTTCAAAAGAAAGTTATTAATGCAGGGTATGCCTTAACAAAACCATCATTCTGACACTATCACGAAGAAATCCGGTTGGCAAACTCAGAAGCATTAAGGTGGATCAATAACATTCCAGTGGAGAAGTGGACCCGGGCATTTGACAATGGTCAACGATGGGGTCACATGACAACAAATTTGGTGGAATTATTGAACTCTGTATTCAAAGGCATCTGAAACCTACCAATTACTGCTTTGGTTAGAGCAACATATTTCAGGATAGGGTCATTGTTTGACACAAGAAGTTCAAAATGGAGGGCAGTGTTACAATCAGGGCAGTTGTTCAGTGAATGCACAATGAAAACATTTAACGAGGAGGCTGCGAAAGCAAAGACCCATAGTGTCACCGTGTTTGACCGCATTAAAGGTTGGTTCATTGTACAAAAGACAATGGATCATATTGAGGGGCGGCCAAGGGGATATTATCGGGTCGAACTAGATAGAAGTTGGTGTGATTGTAGAAAGTTTCAAGCATTTCACATGCCTTGCTCTCATGTTATAGCGGCATGTTCGCATGTTCGCTTGGACCTAATGCAACATATATCCCCCGTGTACACAATAAAGAGCATTTTAAGTGTGTACATCAATACCTTCTCCGTGTTGGCAAAGGAGGATTATTGGACTGCTTATCAAGGGGACATTGTTTGGCACAATGAACAAATGCGACAGAAGATAAAGGGGCGCCTAAAAAGCACTCGTATTAGAAATGAAACAGATACGGACAACAAAATGATAAGATTATGTAATACATGCCGTCTTCCCGGACACAACCAGAAAAACTATTTGAATATTGGGTCTAGCTCTGCAACCTAACTTTTTTATAGCAAACTTTCCAGAGTGTTTAATTTGTTGTACGCAATATATTTCAATTTAAATTCGGGTTATCATTTCGTGTTCAATTTATCATTCGATTACAATAACTTTCACATATTGACACAAAAAATTACAACACCACAAACTCAGGACAAAAATACAACAACATGATAAACAGACAAAACAACTAAACAAATCATAATATCTAAGATAAAAACCATCAATACAATATCGTCTGGTCCAAGCATCATCATCATGACATCAACGTTGCATGTCACCTTTTTCCATGATCGACTTACTCCATTTTCGTTCCTCACTGTAATGTGCCTTTCTATTTTTCTGATCTGTTCACCTGCAGAAATGTCTACTTCCAACCAGCGAATCAAGTGCCTCTGAAAATGCTCGAACTTCTGTGTGTTCCAGAGTTTGATCTTCACCGAAGGCTTTGTCGCTGAAAAAATAACATGTGCATCTCTTTTGATCAGTGAAAACTTTGGCAAGGGAGTTGAAGATATTTTCTAAGATTTATGTAACAAATGGTGTGAAAAAATGAAGAGGATGAGTAGTTTCATTTATAGAAAACTATATAACACTGTCAAGCCAAGGAAGATGGCGCCTCTATTATGAAAATACATGCATGCGCCACACTGTATGGCTTTACAGAGGAGGACAAGCCATGATGTGTGGCGCCTCCTCTTTAAAATGCATGCATGCACCACACAGAGTGCCTACTCCTCTATGTGGCAAAAAAAATTTGTTTGAAAAGTGGTCAGTTTAGTAAATTTTTTGAAAAAGTGATTATTTGAGATTTTTTTTTGAAAAATATAGTTATTTGAAAAAAAATTCCTACTTGGATGTCACATATATTTTCTTCTAAAAGACCATTTAATTAAAAAAAAAAAAAAGACTTGGATAAACAAAATTAGAAAATAATATTAAGTAGCCATAAAAAGACTATTTTTTAATTTTAAATAGTATTTAATTATGTGACATCCAACTTTTTTTTATTCCAGAATATCTCTTTTTTTTAATTAAAAAAATAACCTCAAAAAATATTATTTTCTTCTAATTTTGTGATTCTGCTTTTTGTGCTATTCTAGTGAATGAGAGATCTATCACTTCTTTTTTCCTTTTGAAAAATCTAGATTTTGTTATTGTTTCTTTTATTTAAATTGGGTAATTCCATTTATTTATAATTATATTTAAAATTATATATTAAATCATATTTTTCTAATTATATTTAAACATATGTATTTAATTTGGGATGATTTTATTGGTCCTTTAAAGAGATAGTCCAACTCAAGAGCAGTTAAATGAGATGATAAGTAGAGTTGGAAACAGTCTAGGCTTTAGAAAGTTCGAGTCTAACTTACGATAAACTTACAAGGTTTGTGACCTATGGTCTATTATAGGTTATGTTTTTGGACTGGTCTGACCTTTTTAAAAGTATGATATGATCTAAAATACTATTTAAACGTTTGTTTCTCATTGAGTCTAACCTATTTAATTAAATGGACTTTTAAAAAAAGTCTAAGTTTGGCCTTTTTATTAAATTGGTCTGTCATGACCTTAAATAGACTAGTCTATAGGCCCATGTAGGTCGTCCTGACCTATTCCCTTCCTTAATGATAAGCGATCTCTTCCAATTTAGTTAGAGGTCATGAGTTCGATCCCGACCCTAAGCACGCGGCAGTGTTAAACTCTTTTGATGAAGAGCTTTGTCGTCCATTGTGGTCTTACCCGGCTTGACGGATTAGTATTTGCAGTTGCTTGTAGAAGATACCTGATTTCTATCAAAAAAGAAATAATCCATGGCAAAGCGAACCACTTGAAGGGTGGAATATCGAATTGACATGTTTTGGGTTGCTCGATTGAGTTTGGGTTGCTCAGCCCAAACTCATATCTATATTCCATGTGTTTTAATACACGTAGCTTATGAAGTGTTCAAGATATTACAATTTAGATCATGGCAATAAGCGAAAAAACCTCCCCTCTAAGATTTGTAAAAAATCGGTCTTTCGTACTCCCACGTATTTGTTCAGAAGCTAGAGAAAAATATTTATTTCCTTCGTTCTTGACCCAAGAAGCTCTCAATAAATACTTCATTCTCAGGGCTTGGAGATTCTTTCACTAATTTCATCAAATCCTAGCATACATAGTCTTCCTGTCAAACACACTAATAGACTATCCCCTTATTATATTTCGCAAGTATTATTGGTTCCTACGGTGGGGTCTCGGGAAAACTAACATAAACCACACTCAAATCCAACTTTCAACCACTCCAACCACCTTTTTTAGCATGGTGACATGTCGGAGAGCCTCTACAACTACCATTGTCAGCCACGAGGACCAAGAAAACTTAGAAGAGATGTATGTTACTAGGGATAAGCTACCCAACTTTGATCAAACTTTAGAGTTGAATAACCTTACCCTCCAAAAGCAGTACCCTAAATATTTCTAGATAGAAGACGAGGTTCTAGACCCCCAAACACTTTCATATTAGATTTGAGGCGCTTTAGTACCATAAAACTTCAAATTATTATCACTTGTGAAGTTCGATAGGAAGAGAGACCCCCAAAAGCACATCACTGCCATCAACACTCATATGGTGATCATCGGTGAATCTGATTCTTTTATGTGAAAGCTCATGTCTAACACTTTTAAAGAGGTGACCCTGATTTAGTTTATGCACCTCCTCCGTCTCTTAGTAACCCCTTACCAAGATCTCTCTAAGAAACTGGTCGATCAATTATCAGCGAGCAAGCACCACAATGCATCTACCACTAGCATGTTCAATGTGCGCTATGGATACTCTAAATCACTAACAGAGTATTTTGTTGGTTTCAATGAGGTGACCATCATGGTTATTCACCTAAAATAGGATATTTGTGGGAGATTTCCATAATGATTTAAGAGTTGATCATTTCAAAGAGTCGCTCGCCTAAAAGCCTGCTACCTCCTTGAATGATGTCATGGCACATGCTGAATGTTACATCAAGGAAGAAAAATAAATGTCAAGAAGAAGGATACAATTACAAATAACGCACCTTGGGTCTATTAGACTCATCGCAGTACCAGCGCATGAGACGCTATACACCTCTCTTGTTGGAGACAAAGAAACTTTATACCAGAGCTTGAGGCCTACTAAAAAGTTTACGCCTCTCAACACCCAACGGGAGAAAATCAAGTGTGAAGTATTATTTACTCAAGATATTATGCCTTCACCAGTCCCTAAGATATACATGATGTGCCCCGAACGTGAAAAATGTTGCAAGTACCATAAGCTAAGGGGTCATCATATTGATGACTTCTATCATCTTAAGAAAGATATCAAATGGGTTATTCAAAAGGGCCATCTAGAGAAGTATGCATGAGGAAACTCTCAGCAGAAATACAATGAGACTGAGATGAGATAGGAGGAAAAACTAGTCCACCACACTCTGAACAATATAATCTGAAGGTTCTCCGTAGAAGAGGAATCTAACTCCTCCCACAGAATATATGTAACACCACAATTTTAGATTATTAATTTTAATCTAATTATTTGAGTGTTTATATGAGTGTTTCTTGAATTATTTGATTAGTTGAGTTATTCTGGGGTATTTTTGTATTTTAATTAATTATATGAATATATGAGTATTTTAGAGTGGGGAAGAAAAATATAATTAATTAATTTAATAAAAATGATTAGACAATTGAGTTATCTTGAGATAATTAGTGGAAGTAAAAAATAAAATATTTATTTTAGGGTTTAATTGATTAATTAATGAGATATTAGATCATTTTAATTATTTAGTAATAACTGTAATAATTAGAGTTTTACAAATAAATCATATGGTTATAGTTAATTATTTAATGAGAATATTTATTTATTGGAATACTTATTCAGTTAAAAACAAAGTGTTACAATATTCAATAAAATATGATTTAATGAAATGATTTAACTATTGAGATTAATTATTTAATTATAATAGTGAAATTCAGGTATACAAATTATAAATGTTCTAACACATGTTGAGACATTGATCTCTGAAAAATAACACATAGACAAAATACACCAAACTGATACAAAACATATACGTCCTGAGTCGTAACAGATGCTCCAACATCTTATGCGACATGTTAATCAATCAAAAACAAAAATTGAACAGAACATCAAGATAGTAAGACACAGATATGATGACCCAATTTGGTGTACAACAACACCTACTCTGGGGGCTACCAAGCCAGGAAGGAAGTCCACTATCAGCAGTATTAGTTCAAAGCTAAACTCTCTCGTTTACAACTTCTCGCTTAATCCCTACCCAATGTAACTTCTACATAGGTTCTCCCTAAATATGAGAAATCGACATCTCACTTCCTAAATCACCTCAGTGATATTCTTATCAATTACAACCAGTTCAGTCAAGATTCTTGACTAACAAACATCCTTGGATTTGCTTCAAAGCTTCATCCAAGATTAATACACGATTTATTACCTAAATGCTTCTGAATCTACATAAAGCTATGTCTATGACAATGTATCAAATCGATACAAAGGGTGACTTACAACCAAAGAAAGTACATGACTTTCAAAACCCTAAGCCCTTATTTAACTTCTAACTTTGATACACTTGGTTTAGTTAATTTTCCCAAGAACTAAGTCTTCCTTTTATAATCTTCAAGGAACTGGATTTGGGCTTTAGAACATCAGTTGATCTGTTGCAGAAAATCAGTATAAACTTCTCCATGAAGATAGGGCTTCAATCATAACCTTCCTAATTTATCTCCATAATTAGAAAGTCATAATTCTCCTTGAAATCCACTTGAGTATTCTTCAATCTTGAAATTGAGCGCCACATAAGATAGCATAATATTCTAGAATATTCTGCTCCTGAAATATATCACTTAAATCCAACTGTCCAACTAGTCACATGCGCGATGTCGAATGGATCTTTATAGGACATCTTCATTCTACATGTCTCTCTGATGATGAAACATGTTAGTTAAATAATTATGAATTCTTCAACTTGAACATATCACATGGTTACCAAATATTTTCAGAAAGATCCATATTTGTAACCCACTTACAGAATCCAAGCATCCAGTTATACCAAACAAGGTGTCGGATGATCATAATGAGACATCTTGTTCAACATCCAGTTTTACCAAAATTAGTCAAGCCTTTAGAGCTAAAATTATTGGAGCTTTTAAATAGTAATAATATTTTATCATTAAAAATATATTAATGTCATAACTTAAGGGTGTATGTAGCAATGAAGGTGACAAGAGGACTTGAGGGTTGAGCGGATTACAACTGAAAACGTTAAAAATAATTATAATAATTATAATGAGTATTTTATTATAAAATGTTTATTTAATAAAAGTGTTACTTTTAATATATAAATAAAGTAATTATTGGGATAATTATTTTGACATCAGCTTGGAAGTGTGTGAATAAGTAGGAGGTAAAATATCCAAATGGGATATTAGGTTAATATATATAGATAACGTAAAAGAGAAAAGAGAAAAAAATGAGTTTTGGAAAAGCAGTTACGGAAGGAAGGAATTTATGAAGCAGTGTAGGAGTAATCTTATGGGAAACATAAAAAAATTGTGAAAAGCTTCCGTACAAAGTAGGGAAAAATTAATGAATGTGCGAGAAACACGGGAAATATGGGTTTGAATTGGGTTTTTGAGAATAAAATATTTTCGAAACCGAATACTTGAAGTTAGCACAAGAAAAAAAATATACGAATACAATTATTTTTAGCTTGGTTCACTGTTAACTAAGTTAATCTAGTCCCCCCACTAAAGTTATTTCGACTTCTCAATAAGAACTTAATCCACTATAACCAAACTGATTACAGACATAAACAAAGACTAACAATAAATGTTTACAATCACAAAGACTACCCGTCAATGTCTTCTTGAGAATCCTGACTAAATCCCTAGTCTCTTAAGAAACTATTAACCCAAGGTTGAAATACAAAAAATGTGTGTTTACAAGATACTTCTAAGAAAGCAGATTTACATAAGTTGAAATACACAAAAATAACACAAAAGTGTTAGAAGCAAGTTAGCGAACAATAGTTCTTTGCTAACAAGTTAATGAACAAAAGTTGTTTGCTTTATAAAACTTTATAAAAGATTTATAATGAAAGTTCAACAACGTTTTAGCATAATGATCTAGCGTAATTATTTGTTTCACAATCCTTCTTCAAAGTGTTAGCCAAACCAATTCTTCCAAGTCTTCCTTTTATATTAAAAAAGAAATCTGTTGAAGGGTAGAATAGGAATACCAGCATTCTAGTTGTCTTCTTCCATAACGGATAGTGAGAGTGATAGACAATATCGTGCCAATAGTACAACCCTTTAACCACAAAATCAGAGTAGTGGAAGCAGGTGATATTGTATTATTTCTCATATAAAAACTTCTGATCTTATCTTATAATATTCAGAGGCTTCAAAATATGTATGATTTGAAGCATGTTTAGAAGGATAAAAAAACTTGTCTTTAGAACCTTCTTTTTCAGAGTCTTCAGAACTTGTTCAGCAGAACCTTTTCTTTAGAGTCTTCAGCATATTGGTCTTCAGAACTGTTAGTCTTCAGATTATTCAAAATATTTTCACCAGAGCCTTGTCTTCAGAATCTTCAAACCCTTAGAGCAAGAAAGCCTATAATCTTTAGAGCTTGAGAAGCCTTCAGAAGCTCTACTACCAGAGTCACAAATATAAGCTTTAAAAGTTAACGTTCCTAAGAATCGTTATTTCAGAAGCATTTTGATCCTTGTAGCACACACTTGTATCACTTAGTGTGTTAAGTTCAGAGTCTGATGAAATCACACGCCATATATTTAGAGTCAGAACTTGTTAGAAAAAGCTACACACTAGATAAAACCATTAAGGTACTAAATTGTTATCTAATCACCCATGTATTGTTATCACTATAACGCTGAAAAGTTGAGATTAAGCTATAGATTAACTTAACTCTCAAATTGAAAGTTTCCACTAAACTTTATTTTTCCAAAGGAATAAGAAAAGAGAGAATAAAACCCACAAAATTTTTTAAAGAAAAAAATTAATAAAACTGAGATATAGGTAAGTGGGTTGGTTATTCAAAGGAAAAGTGTTAGCACCTTAAACATATACAGTACTCCGCAGGAACCTCTTTGAAAATCTGTGTGTTTGGCTAAAAAAGAGTTGTTTGCAAAAAGTTTCTGGAGATGAGAAAAGGAATGGTTTTTAATATTTTTGATCCGACAAGACTTTAATGAGCCCTGTGCCTACATACCACCAATGTGCAATGATGAAATTAAAACCATATAGTTTTTCTAAAAAAGAACAAAGTTGTTTGTTGATTAATTTTAAATGAAGAGACATTTTGTCATCCTAAGGAGAATACTCAACTAATCCACCATGAGCATGAGAAAGGTGGAGCTTTGCATCACAAGTGAAAGAAGGGATAAAACCTAGATAACTCAACAGGTATGCATCTAACCCTTTAAAGTAGAAAAGATTCAACACTAATATCAACCAATATCATGGAGATAGGAGAATTACAACTCAACTTAAAATATGAGTAGTGTCTAACCTTAAGAAAAGGTTTTTAATCAAAAATCCAAAAGTGGCAAGAAGTTTGAAGTGAGGTTTGTGTTTTTTAGTCTTTGAAGAAAAAGGTTAAGCTTTTATTAAGTGAATTGAGATTTAGTCAAGAAAATGCTTTGAAAATGCACTTGACAAAGTCAAGGATTTTAATGAAAGTAGTTTAAGTTTGCAAACAAAGAAGGTTTTGAAAAGGAGGGAGAAGATTTGAAAATTAAAGAAGATGGGGAAGAGATGAAGGGACTATCCTAAAGCATAAAGTAAAAGCTAAGGTGGAAAAGGTCTAACAAAACAAGAGCAATCATCTTGACACAAGTCAAATAATGTATCTCATTCCTTTGGATTAAAGCCATACAATGAAGTAGTAAGCATCAGATGAATAAGAGTGCCTCAAGTGAAAGCTTGTATCATAGGAACCCCAAAAAGGTATATATGACTTGGCATGTATCAGATGAACTTGATGTCTCAGATGAATTATTCTTGCATCAGATGAATTTCAAAGTAACACCTACACAGAAAAATTCCTCACAAAAAAAAAATAACAACAAGGTTCTCAAGGTCCAAAGGTCTCAAACTCTCATGGTCCTATCCTAAGTCCAAAGGTCCAAATACTCAAATATGCAAAGGTATAGTAACCATAGTCCAAAGAGAGCCTTAAGTCTTTTAATGTTCAATTTAATTATTAGTGTCTTTAAAAGAAAAAGAAAGCTCAAGTGAGGAAAATAAGAATGACATAAATACAAAATGCTCAAGTGAGCAAAAGGGAAAATGACATAAAGATAAAATGCTCAAGTGAGCAAAGCGAAAATGACATAAAGTAAAGAGCAAAAAGATAAATGATATGAATGATAAAGATGCTAGATTTAAATGACATAAAGTAAATTGAGGGAATCTTTCGGCCGTAATTCAGATGCTTGAGCTGAAACAATGCCTGAGAGAAAGATCAATGATTTGAGATTCCTAGAACCCGGTTACTTCTTTTAGGACATGTTGAGCCAACTAAAACTTCAAGAGGGTACTTACCTACAAAATCCATGCAAGCTTAAACCTAAGGCCTTGTTTGTTTTGTTTGTGTATGATTAATTTTTTGAACATGACATCATAACATCATGACATCATGCCATATCATTTTCACTAACCATTTCAAGGACCAAGGGATTTATCTTTATTCCTTGTTGTAGGTTATGGAATCCGCTCGTAGAAATACTATCCGAATCAGTTTTAAGAGGATACCCCCTTAACTGAAGGAGTTAGTCTCAAAAGTTCCTGAAAACTCTCAATTCACCAAAAGGCATAGTTATCTACTCAGTTTGGTTACCTCGGGTTTTGAAGAAGACATAATGAGTGTTTTATTCCAGTTCTTTGATCCTGCACATCACTGTTTCACCTTTCCAGATTATCAGCTGGTACCCACAATGGAAGAATTCTCTAAGCTGTTGGGGATACCTGTTCTTGATCAGACACCTTTCACCCGTTTAAAGAAAGACCCACAACCTAAAGAAGTTGTAGCAGCCTTACATCTGAAGCGGTTCGACATTGTAGCTAATTGGGAAACAAGAAGTGGAGTCTAGGGTTTTCTTGCTAAATTTCTGTTAGAGAAGGCTCGACTGTTTCTGGATGCTATGAGTTTTCAGGCTTTCGAGGAAATCTTGGCTTTGTTGATCTATAGTTTGGTGTTATTCCCTAATCCAGACCAACTCATAGATGTGAATGCTGTCAAAATTTTCCTCACTCGTAACCCCGTGCCTAATGTTCTTGGAGATATTTTGCATTCTCATCACACCCGTACTATGAGGAAGTGAGGGACTGTATGTGTTTCATACCTTTGCTATCTAGGTGGTTTATTTTGCACCTTCCCTGATCAGTATTGAAGAATGAACAAGGTTTGAGGTGGTCTCAAAGGATGATTCCGATCTCTCATTCATATATCTGTTTGTGTTCCCGGTCTCTGGAAGATGTTACTATGATTGACGACTGCGGGGAATTCCCTAATGTTCCATTCCTTGGAATTAGGGGAGGTATTACCCATAACCCTTCTCTAGCCTTACACTGATTTGGTTATGATCGAAGAGACGGTCCTCATGACATGCTTATCCAAGGTATTGTATTCGATTACGAGAATGATTTTCAAGGTTATCGACAAAGGTTTATACGTGATCGAGGCATGGTAAATAAGATTTATAGCAAGACTTTAGGATAAAAGAATTCCATCCCTTTGGAGCCCTACCTCAAATGGGTACGAGCTCACGCTTAAAACCTTATGATGCCATATCCAGTTGTTCTACTGGTGATCATAGAGCCTGTTGTCGAAGGAGACATTTCTCGCACCATCCTCCATCTATACATGCCCATTAACCTCGAAGAGTTGCAGAAGTCCTGGATTCAACTCAAGGAAGAACGGGACACCTTTGAAACTCGATTCTATGCAAGTGAAAAGAAAGTGTTGGAGCTCACAAAGCAACTTCACGAGGAGCAAAGCCTTAATGCATACATCGACACGAAGAGGGAGCGTCTGTGGGAGACTTGAGTCATAGGTTTTAGAAGTTCATATTTTTGTCTCTTTGAGACCCTTTTTTTTCATTGTAAGCCTGAGAGGAAATTTTAATCTTGATCTTACTAATAAAAATATTTGTTTTTGTTTCCTCTCGGTTAGAAAATTTAAATCTCCTAAGGTCCTTGAAAACATTGCATCCACATATCATGCATCATTTCATAAACAGGTTTTGTAATACGGGTCTTCTCATCTACTGACTGTTTATTTCAGTATAAGATGGCCCTCGAACAAACTATCAAGGATCTCTAGGCTCAGTATACACAATTTCAAGAGACTCTTCTGAATCTGGCCAAAGGGCAGCAATAGATGATGGTGCTTGTTGTACCCCAAAATTTTCCATCTTCATTTTATTTTTAGTGGTTAATGTTTCATCATAGGCATTTCATACATTGTGATGGAATCAATACTACCAAGGCTTCTCACGCCTCAAGACACCTTAACTTTTCTATCATTTCATCTAATGATTGGACACTATAAGTACTGAAATGTAAAATTAGGGTTTTGTGTTCGTAATCATTGAAGATCTTTTATTCCATAAAGCTTTTTCAATATGTCCCTTAGTCCAGTGGATTATGACTTTGTCACTAATTTCAACTAAGGATTATTTATTTACGGTTTTCATGACAAGTATCTCTCTATATTTCAAGTCTTCGTATCTTCAAAATTTCTTAAAGGCAATACACTTTTTGGGATCATTAATCATGGTATGTAGTGGATCCATTCTTTAATGAAGGACAAAGAGGATATTAGGGACTATTTGGTTCATGGTCATCAATTGAAGGTTGGGCTTGTTTATTTGTTTATGAATTAAGTCATTTGCTTTAGGTTTCATTGAAGAAGTTTGAATTTTGAACTTGAAATTTGCTTTGGATTATCTTAAGAGGAATATCATTTGAATTCAAGATTTGTTCAAGAAACATCACTTTATCATTTTCATGATCATTCGAGTTTTCTCTCAAATTCATTGATTATCATTCCAATGACAAATTTCATTCAAAATTCAACACATTTGCCATGTTGTGATCATTATAAGTGCAACATTCATACAAACCTACATGTTTTACCAAAACTTACAAGAAAAGTTATTTTGTTTTTAAGTTTGTCTCATTACAAGAAATTAAGACAAAAGAAGCTGAAAATTACAAAACTTCCATTCATTTTTCTTCAAGATTTAAACCTCTAAAATTTTTAATGATTACAAGAATTTCTTGTTACATGAACTTAATTAAAGCATTATAAATCCTAAAATATCCTATGGGATTCTATTTGCTAAAGATTCAAATTCTTCACTTCTTCAAATTTCCCTCTAAGCCTTTCTATGGCAGCCACGACCTCTTCTTCAACTTTGCCTTGCCATCTTCATCTTTCCCTCATCAACCCATACATGAAACAAGGAAAGAAGACATGTTAGTACAAAAAATAGTATAAAAAATGTGAACAAGAAAGTTTTCAACAAAGGTTTCACGATTTCATCATTAGGGATTTGTGACAAGAATCATAAATAAAGAGGGTTGCATTTAATCATGTTCACAACAACAACAACCTCATATTTGTTTGTTTCGAATCATATTTCAAATTCTAATCACAAGCCCAGTCACCTCTACTACAAATCACAAGAAAAGGCTGATCTTGGTTCACAATATAGGTTCAGAAATCAAATTTACTACACAAGTACTAACAAGACAGTAAAAAGAGTTTTATGTCCCAGCTCAACAAAAAGTTGCTGAAAAGGATAGTACAGAAAATCAGAATCAACAAGTCCAACACAGAATTCACACAAAACCAGAAGGTTAGAATACAGTCAACCAACAAGCAACAGGGACAGTTCACAAAAAATACAGATAGACAGCGGCAGAACACACAAACCATAAGGTTGTTCTCTTTCATCATTTTCCTCAAAAATTAAATCCCTTTAAAAATCGTTTACAGAAAAAAGAAAAAAGGGACAATCATTTGTCACAATAAAAAGAGGCCAAATTTTACAAAAATAAATATACAGAAACACAGTCGCAGAACCATAAACCCTAGATTCAAAACCCTTCACAATCGTTCTCACAAATCAGAAACAGGAATAATTAAAAGTTAAACCCAAAACCCTAATTTTTGTTCCATCACTTTCCTAACCACAAACCCTTTAGAAATTCGCGAAGAAGAAGAATAAATGCAGAATCGTGAATAGAAAGAAGAAGAGGAAAAGATTTCACAACATAAATCAGAAAGATCTCACTAGAAATCTCAAGGTTCCGTCATATTTGAGCGTTAGGGTTTCGGTCACCCCCTTCAAGATCCAGGAAAAATCATGCAACATCTGCAAAATCAAGCCACATATTAGTGAATAGGAGGAAGAAACAAATTAGAAAACGTAAAAAATTGAAATCAGAGACTGTTACAACAACACCTCCGTGAGGCCTCATGGGGCTGCCAGGACGTTCTTCATCACCACCGTGTTGTTCATACTCAACCACCTCCCAAGACCAGTTATGTTTTCTTTTTCTAAGTTTTATTTGTTTTTTTGTTGAACAAACATAGAGAGAGACAGAGAGACCGTGAGAGAGAGATATGAGAAGAGAGAGAATTTCTTTTGATTTATGTTTATCCTTTGTTCACTTAAGTTATTTTTGTTGCAATAATCAGGTTTTATGGCCAATACGGCAGTGACAATTGTCACCGTCCGTTTTGATGAACATGTGGATCCTATCCATTGCTTCTCCACGCGGTCAACCATGCGCCTCTACTTGCAGCCCTAGAATCAAGATCTGATGCCTCTCCATGGTGCACACCCATGATCAGATACACTGGATCATTGGACAATATCAATGGGCCTGAGCGCTTATGACTTTCTGCACCCCTCTGTTTGCTGACTTCCAGACCCAATTTTTCTTTCTCTTTATATTTCTTTTATATTTATTATTTTGATTTATATTTTATTTATTTCTTTAGTATAAATAAATAAAGAATACGAAAATGTATGTAGTTAAATAATTATTTATGTTAAACTATTTTGTTTACTAATATTAATTATTCTATTAATTAATTTTATTAAATAAAGATGAAATAATTTAAATAATTATTTAATGGGTTTTAACTTGTATTGTGTGATTTATTATTTATATTTATTTAGTTTTATTTTATATAATATAAAAATTCAATAAGAGATCAATATATTTTAAATAATTATTAACTTTAAAATAATTTTTGTTTGACACTATTAATTAAATTATTAAATACTTTTTTCAAATTAGAAGAGTTTTAACTTAATAATTGTTTAATAATTTGGATTTGTATTGCGTGATTTAATTATAGCTTGGGTGTTTATTTCTTATATCTCCCCCATTCATGAATTTGTATACCCATCCCCGAAGCATTGTAATAGCGTAGGACATTTAAATTCCGCAATTTATCACTTTCCTGAATACTGTTAGTAATTAGGGTTTGTATGGTAAGATTAAAATCAATCATAGAAAGACCCTAATCCAAGACAAATTAAATGAAATCAACACACTTTGCACACATGTACCTCTAGGGTTAACCTCACTTGTTGCCTCAGATATAGACACTCATGTCCCTCGTACGTGGGATGTTTTAGCAAAGACCCTCAGTTAAAATATTGTAGTCCCTCGATGATCCTTCGATGTTGCCTTCGGTAAATGATCTAAGTCCCTTACGACAAATTGCTAAAGCGTCCTACAAGTTGCCTTCTTTGACTGTACAATGACCCACGCCTATCCCTCACATCTAATGATAGGGTTTCTTACTAACTAATGGTACGAAAGCATTATCTAAAGGAGGAGGAAAATAAAAAAAAAACTTTTTGAGTAGGTAGATCGCTCGTAATTGCTTGCTATCAAACTAAATTTTTTTCACTTTTCACACTTTCAAGACAACTATTTTCAAAAAAAATTTAAAAAACAAACATTTTGTATACATTCTCAACGATACGAGAATCATTACAAAATTCCGTCACATTGGAATTTTCAAACACTTCTTTTCACAAGTATTTTCAAAACAAACATTTTTGTATACATTCTCAATGATACGAGAATTATTGCAAAATTGCCATATTTAGGCGTTTTCAAAATATTTGAAAACATATATAAAACACAAAGCATTTTCAAAGTGAGCTAGAAATTACGAGCCCGTAGATAACTACGAATGAAAATGGTGCTAACACCTTCCCTTTTCATATCCTACCCCCCGAACTCAATAAAATTCACAAAAGGTCTTTCCTGTTCTTTTCACCCTTTCCTTTATGGGATAAAAGAAAAGTCGATGGCGACTCTTTATATCTGTAATATTTGCGATAAAATGAAAAACACCCAGTCAGTTCTCCCACCGTATTACAATGCTCATCACAAATAGAAAGAAGACTAAGAAGCGGGTTGTTATCGTCAACATGGGGAGAAGATTCAAAGATCCTGCTAAATCATTTCAAGCAGATAATATATTCTCTGAGAAAGACGACAACCAAAAGGAGGATGGTAGAAGTGTCAGGGGTGAAGGTAGAAATAACCAGGGTTCTGAGAATATTCCTGAAGAGTAAGACTACTCTGATGAATAGTACCCTCCTGCAGATGACAAGTACAAGCAGTTAGAAGAATGTCTTAAAGCTATGGAAGCCCAGAAAATGCATGGATTGTATTTTGGAGAGCTAGGTCTGATCTCGGGGGTGGTCATCCGTCACAAATTCAAGGTCCCTATCTTTGCTAAATATGATGGGGTCTCTTGTCCCAAACGTCATCTGAGGTCTTATGTTCGAAAAATCTAACCTCATACTGCTGACAGGAAATTATGGGTCCATTTCTTTTAAGAAAGTTTGTCTGATACTCAAATTGAATGGTTCTACCAGCTGGAAGGAACCAACATTCACACGTGGGAAGACTTGGCTGCTTCTCTTTACAAGCAATATCAATATAATGTTGACCTTGCACCGACTCGTGTACAATTACAAAAAAATGTCCATGGGCTCGAGTGAAAGGTTCAAGGAGTATGCCCAGAAGTGGATAGACTTAGCTGGAAGGGTCCAACCTCCTTTGTCTGACCGGGAATTAGTTGATTTGTTCATGGGTACTCTAACGAGCCCATTCTTTAATCATATGATTGGGAGTTCTTCATCTGGATTTACTGAGTTAATTCTGATAGGAGAAAGAGTTGAAAGTGGTATTAAGAGTGGGAAGATTCCAATGGCTGTAACTTCTAATGATGCGGAGAATTCGTTTGGTGGTTAAAAAGAAACCAATGATGTCTATGGCCGGAAAATCCATAGTAAAAATGACCGCCATCAGTCTGTGGGAGATATGTTGATCTCTAATCCAATGCCTGTTCAACAATCACAATAGGGCAACCGTCAAAGGCGAGACGCTCCGTCAAGGCATTTGCCAAGATCGGCATGCCTTTATCTCAGGCATTACAACATTTGTTAAAGGCTGAACTCATTTCACTACGGAATCCTCCTTAGAATCCCAACACATCCTCTCCAAAGTACAATCCAAATGCGAGGTGTGCCTATCATTCAAACAGTCCTGGGCACGACACCAACAATTGCTGGGCCCTGAAAAGCAAGATTCAGGATATGATAGACAATAAGGAAATTGAGTTCAACCCTCCAGAGACTCCTAACGTGATTATTTCACCTATGCCTAAGAATGACAAAGGCATAAGTGCTATTGAAGATGTTTTGTATGTTGCCTCCGTAAGTGATGTGGTTACTCCTCTCTCAACAATCAAGGAGAATTTTCTATGAGCTGGTTTATTTCTGGGTTGTGTTAAAGAATGTTATTGCTGTGTAGTTCAACCCAATGGATGCGGGTTACTAAAGGAAGGCGTTTAACGCCTGATGGATTAACATGTAATTTTGATTGAGAAAGTTCTGTATGCTGAGAATTTATGCTGAGACTTGTCTGTCATATCTGGTACTCCTTTCAAGATCACTTCCAAGGGTCTTGTAAGGATTACTGCCAATCCAAAAGTTACTCCTTTAATCATTACAACACCTGGGCCCATCCCATATTCCTAGGAGATGGCTATTCCATGGAATTATAGGTCTGACGTCTATTAGCATGGCGTTAAACAAGAGTTGTCTGACAAAGATGATGAAGAGGTTGATCCCAATATTGACAATATTGCAAGGACCAATAAAATTACTATAAGTAGAAGGATTTTCTCCTCGGAAATCTCTTCACTTATTCAAGTCACATTTACCAAGACAACTTCCGAGGCTCGGGGTAAAGAGCCAATGATAGAGCCTTCCTAGATAGAGGCGGCAAAAGAAGCTACAATCAAGGACACCTCTGGACAAGAGTTGGAAGAGGTTTTGAAAATCATCCACAAGAGCGACTATAAAATTGTTGAATAACTGGGGCAGACCCCGTCCAAAATCTCCATGATATCTTTACTACTGTGTTCTGTAGCCCATGCGTAGGCTTTAGTAAAATTATTGAAGATTGCTCATGTGCCGTAAGAGATTTCGGTTGATCAATTTGAAAGTTATGTAGCGAGCTTAACAACTGATAATGGATTAGGTTTCTCCAATGCTGACCTGACTCTGGAGGGGAGAAATTATAGTAGGGCCCTGTATGTCTCCATTAAATGTATGGGCACTACGTTGGCTCATGTGTTAGTTGATAATGGATCTTCTCTGAATGTTCTGCCAAAGGACGCTCTTGACAGACTAGATTGTGAAGGGGTTGTGATGAAACCCAGTGACATTATAGTTCAAGCCTTTGACAGGTCTAAAAGAATGGTACATGGAGAAGTGGATCTTCCTATCAAAGTGGGTTAACAGATCTTTGAATCGACCTTCTATATAATGGACATCCAACCAACTTATTCTTGTCTATTTGGACGCCCCTGGATCCATGGGGCTGGCGCTGTTACCTCCATCTTGCACCATAAATTAAAGTATTCTATAAAAGTGAAGGTTATTACTGTCTGCGGAGAAGAGGAGTACATGGTCATCCACCTGAATTCATTCCGGTACATGGAGATGGACGGGGAATTCATCGAGACTCCTTGCCAAACTTTTGAAGTAATTTCCCCTACTTCTATTAAAGATGTGTCTGCCATTTCAAAGACTATCAAGGTTCCGCACAAGATGGATTCCTTGAAAGATGCCAAAGCTACTATAGAAGAAGGTGGTTTCACAATTTAGGGCCAACTTCCTGATATCCCCTACAAATCTGATAAGCTTGGTTTGGGCTTTACTGTAGAGGGTCAGAGGGATTTTTGTCGCGCTCGTGCTGGAAGACCTTCTTTCCGTGTCAGTAACAATGGAGTCAACGCAATAGGGGACGCTGATAATGATTGTGACTTCGAAAGATGAATCTTTCCTACCATTGGCAATGGGCTTAGCAACTGGAAGGAGGAAGACATTATCTCTATCTCCTTTAGTAAGGAGTAATAGCTATTTCTGTTTTATTGCTTTAAGAAGTTTGGTTATGTAATTTCTTTTAAAAACAATGACTTTAAACCTTGTGTCTTTCCCGGGGCACAATGGTCCATTTGTTAATGGTTGTCATTTCATAAGTCATATTTTCATTTAATCAAAGCATTGGAAGTTTTACATTCAAATTTTGCGCTCTCTGTCTTTCTTTTACATTATTGCACTTTCAAATAGCTATGTGTTCTTACACACATCTACACACTACATTGCAGATCCACATCCATTTTGGATCTTGGTAACGATTCTGCAATTACCGCTTATGACTTTGAAAATCCGATCAACCAAGCCGGGGACGAAGGTGAGGAAGATTGTGAAATACCTGGAGAACTTTCCAGACTCTTAATAAAAGAAGAAAAGGCTATCCAACCGCACGAAGAGTCGATCGAAGTGGTAAACTTAGGTTATGAGACATTCAAAAAAGAGGTCAAGATAGGCGCCAACTTAGAGGGCAATGTCAAGAACAAATTGATTCAGATGTTACATGACTATGTTGAGATCTTCACCTGGTCGTACAAAGATATGCCAGGGATTGATACTGATATTGTGGTTCACCGTCTGCCAATGAAAGAGGGTTATTCTCCGATTAAGCAGAAGGTTCGTCGCATACGTCCCAAGATGTTAGAGAAGATCAAGACTGAGGTTATGAAGCAATTCAACGCAAGTTTCTTAGCAGTGACATCCTATCCACAATGGGTCGCTAATGTTGTTCTGGTACCAAAGAAAGATGGCAAGGTATGTATGTTGTAGATTATAGGGATCTGAACAGGCCGAGCCCTAAAGATGACTTCCCGCTGCCACATATTGACATCTTGGTCGATAACACCGCTCAGCACAAGGTATTCTCCTTCATGGATGGTTTCTCGGGTTATAATCAGATAAAGATGGAGCCTGAAGACATGGAGAAAAAAACCTTCGTTACACAGTGGGGCACTTTCTGTTACAAGGTCATGCCTTTTGGGTTAAACAACGTGGGTGTAACTTATCAGCATGCCATGGTAGCTTTATTCCATGACGTGATTCATCACGAGATAGAAGATTATGTCCGCGATATGATAACCAGATCATAGACTAAAGAATAACATCTTGATCATCTGCATAAAATATTTGAGATAATGAAGAAATACAAGCTGAGGTTAAATCCAAACAAATTCACATTTGTGGTGAGGTCTCGAAAACTCCTAGGTTTCGTCGTCAGTGGTAAAGATATTGAAGTTGATCTCGTAAAAGTTAAAGATATTCAAGAATTATCGGTTGCCTGCACCAAGAAGGAAGTCAAATATTTCTTAGGACGACTGAATTAAATTTCCCGATTCATTTCCCATTTGACTATTAAGCAGTAAAATGGAACGACGACTGTCAAATAGCCTTTGATAAAATTAAGGAATACTTACAAGAACCTCTGATTCTAATGCCACCAGTTGAAGGAAGACCTTTAATCATGTACCTAACAGTGCTAGAGAATTCAATGGGGTGTGTACTTGGGAAACATGGCGAGTCTGGTTGAAAAGAGCATGCAATATACTACCTTAGCAAAAAGTTTACCAACTGTGAAACAAGATATTCGTTGCTCGAGAAAACTTGATGCACTCTGGCACGGGCTGCTCGCTGACTAAGGAAATATATGTTGACCCATACTACTTTATTAATATCTAAAATGGATCCCATCAAGTACATATTCGAGAAGTCGAATCTCTTCGGAAGAATAGCCCGATGGCAAATGGTCTTAACAGAATACGACACTCAGTACACCACTCAAAAAGCAATCAAAGGAAGTATACTGGCAGATCATTTGACACATCAAGCTGTAGATGATTATCAGTATATGAATTTCGAATTCCCAGATGAGAACATTATGCTAGTTACAGATTATGAAGAGCTTGGACCGTATGAAGGACCTTAGCTAGGATCCCGATGGACTATGGTTTTCGATGGAGCTTCTAACGCACTTGGAAACGGGATCGGTGCGGTAATAATCTCTTTACGGGGTTGTCATACGCCTTTCACTGCCAAAATTTTCTTTGACTGCACCAAATAATATGGCTGAATATGAAGCTTGCATCATGGGTATTAAAGCTGCTATTGACCTGAGAATTAAATTCCTTAGTGTATATGGGGATTCAGCCTTGGTAATCAGTCAGGTCAAGGGAGAATGGGATACAAACATCTGAATCTTAACCCTTACCAAGAACATCTGCTAACCTTGATTCCATACTTCGAAGAGATTACTTTTGAGCATATCCCAAGAGAAGAGAATTAGTTGGCGGACGCATTAGCTACCATGTCATCCATGTTCAAGGTCATATGGGAAAATGAGACACCCAGAATTACCATTGAAAGATTCGATGAACCGACACATTGCTAAGAAATTGATACTGATGGAGTAAAAGAAAAACCGTGGTTTTGATGAAGTAAAAAGGTACCTTAAAGCTCAAGAATACTCTTAAAGGGCATCGATCAATGACAAGAAATTCCTATGGAGGTTCTCGGCTAATTTCTTCTTGGGCAATGGAATTTTGTACAAGCGCAATCATGAATCGGCTGTACTTCATTGTATGGACAAGAAGGAAGCAGAGAAAGTTATGGAAGATATGAACAAAGGAATCTTTGGTACTTACTCCAATGGACTTTGTTACTAATTTCAACTAAGGACTATTTATTTACGGTTTTCATGACAAGTATCTATCTGTATTTCAAGTCTTTGTATCTTCAAAATGTAATAAAGGCAATACACTTTTTGAGATCTATAATCATGGTATGTAGTGGATCCATTCTTTAATGAAGGACAAAGGATATTAGGGACTATTTGGTTCATGGTCATCAATTGAAGGCTGGGCTTGTTTCTTTGTTTATGATTTAAGTCATTTGCTTTAGGTTTCATTCAAGAAGTTTGAATTCTGAACTTGAAGTTTACTTTGGATTATCTTAAGAGGAATATCATTTGAATTCAAGATTTTTTCAAGAAACATCACTTTATCATTTTCATGATCATTCGAGTTTTCTCTCAAATTCATTGATTATCATGCCAATGACAAATTTCATTCAAAATTCAACACATTTGCCATGTTGTGTTCATTAAAAGTGCAACATTCATACAAACCTACATGTTTTACTAAAACTTACAAGAAAAGTTATTTTGTTTTTAAGTTTGTCTCATTACAAGAATTAAGACAAAAGAAGCTGAAAATTACAAGACTTTCATTCATTTTTCTTCAAGATTTAAACCTCTAAAATTTTTAATGATTACAAGCATTTCTCGTTACATGAACTTAATCAAAGCATTCTAAATCCTAAAATATCCTATGGGATTCTATTTGATAAAGATTCAAATTCTTCACTTCTTCAAATTTCCCTCTAAGCCCTTCTATGGCAGCCACGACCTCTTCTTCAACTTTGCATTTCCATCTTCATCTTTCCCTCATTAACCCATACATGAAACAAGGAAAGAAGACATTTAGTACAAAAAATAGTATAAAAAAATGTGAACAAGAAAGTTTTCAACAAATGTTTCACGATTTCATCATTAGGGATTTGTAACAAGAATCATAAATAAAGAGGGTTGCATTTAATCACATTTACAACAACAACCTCATATTTGTTTGTTTCGAATCAAATTTCAAATGCTAATCACATGACCAATCACCTCTACTACAAATCACAAGAAAAGTCTAATCTTGGTTCACAATAGAGGTTTAGAAAGCAAATTTACTACACAAGTACTAACAAGACAGTAAAAAGAGTTTTATGTCTCAGCTCAACAAAAAGTTGTTGAAAAGGATAGTACAAAAAATCAGAATCAACAAGTCCAACACAGAATTCACAGAAAACCAGAAGGTCAGAATACAATCAACCAACAAGCAACAAGGATAGTTCACAAAAAATACAGATATATAGCCGCAGAACACACAAACCCTAAGCCTGTTCTCTTTCATCATTTTCCTCAAAAATTAAACCCCTTTAAAAATCTTTCACAGAAAAGAGAAAAAAGGGACAAACATTGTCACAATAAAAAGAGGCCACGGTTCATAAAAAAATATACAGAAACACAGCCGCAGAACCACAAACCCTAGATTCAAAACCTTCACAATCGTTCTCACAAATCAGAAACAGGAACAATTAAAAGCCAAACCCAAAACCCTAATTTTTGTTTCATCACTTTCCTAAACACAAACCCTTCAGAAATTCGCGAAGAAGAAGAATAAACACAGAATCACAAATAAACAGAAGAAGAGGAAGAGGTTTCGTAACATAAATCATAAAGATCTCACCAAAAATCTCAAGGTTCCATCATATTTGAGCGCTAGGGTTTCTGTCACCCCCTTCAAGATCCAGGAAAAAATCATGCAACATCTGCAAAATCAAGCCACTGATTAGTGAATAAGAGGAAGAGACGAATCAAAAAACGTAAAAATTGAAATCGGAGACTGTTACGACAGCACCGCCGTGATGTTCTTCATCACCACCGCGTTGATCATACTCAACCACTGCCCCATACCAGTTATGTTTTATTTTTATGAGTTTTATTTGTTTTTTTGTTGAACAAACATAGAGAGAGACAAAGAGACCATGAGAGAGATATGAGAAGAGAGAGAATTTCTTTTGATTTATGTTTATCCTTTGTTCACTTAAGTTATTTTTGTTGCAATAATCAGGTTTTATGGCCAATACGGAAGTGACAATTGTCACCGTCCGTTTTGATGAATCTGTGGATCCTATCCATTGCTTCTCCATGCGGTCAACCATGCGCCTCTGTTTGCAGCCCTAGTGTGATCGGTGGAAATAGAACTGACTATTTTTTGGAATGCTGGTTCGTGTTTGCGTTTAGCAAAATGTCACGATAAGCAAGAGTCGCCACCGTATTTTATTTTCTCCAACAAGGGAAGGACAAAAGCACAAAAAAATTCCTTTTCGAGATGTTTCTCGGGTTCGGGAGGTAGATTATAGAAAGGGAAGGTGTTAGCACCCTTTCTATCCGTGGTTATCCACGGGCTCTTAGGTACTTGCTCACTATGTTTTCAAAAGGTTTTGCTTTTCTTGTGTTTGTGGGTTTTGAAAAAAGTTTTGTTTGAAAACTTCGATTTAACTCTTGTATCTGTCCTCAAGAGTGTATGAAGTGTTTGTTTGAAACTTTTGTTTGAAAAGTGTAAGTGCGAAAAGTATTTTTGTTTTGAAAAGAGCAAGTACCTAAGAACCTCTACCTACTCAAAAGAAATTAAGCTGTGTAAATATCCTTTAGACAGTGCCATCCCACTATTGAGAAGTAGGTAGCACCGTCATTGGAGTTTTCGGGTCAATTCGATTAATGGGACATGTGGTCACTAAAGCAATGGTAGGACGCCTTAGCGGTAACCCTAATGTCTTAGATCGTTTTATCCGAGGCAACCGTTTCGAGGCAACTTTGATCTTTAGACAAGAGGGAGACCTCTAAAACACCCTATACTCAATGACCACGTCGAGGCAACCAAGTGAGGCGTACCCTAGGAGTGGCATGTGCAAGTGTGTCAGGTTTCAGTTATATTATCTTTGTACAAGTTATGGTGAGCTACGATTGATTTTATTTTAAGAGAGATCTTGTCATGCATAGCCTAGTTAACATACATCTAGCAGTTAATAGTTGCGGAAAATAAACTAAACTATTACAAGGCGCCGAGTATTTACATCGCCAAAAACAAACCCTTGAAAAGTAAATTGCGAGAAATTAAATAAAAGTGATAAAAAGATCCTAATTAAAGCTATTACATCCTCGGAGCAATTACATAATAATGGATCAAAATATGAATAAAATAAACATACGCGCGAGAAAAATTGGATCAGAGAGTTTTTAGGGTTTTGACCCTTTTTTGAGAAAGAAATAGATTTTTTTATTATTTATGAATTAAATTAAATTAAACCTAAAACTAATTAATTAATAAAAAGAAATATTTTTTGAGCTTTTTATGTTTTTTAAGGGAAAAATAAAAGATGGTCAAAAAGTTATTAAAAACCCTAATTCTATATTAATTTTATTTATTTTTTAAAAAAGTTAGAATTAACCTAATTAAAACTAAATTAATTATGTTAGCATTTATTTACAAAAATAACTAATTAAATTTAATAAATAAAAATATTATATTTTTTATGTTTTCTGAATTTATTAAAAAATGTTAATTATTTAGTTAATAGTTAATTAAAAATTAATAAAAACAATTTAAGTAAAAAAATAAAAAGGAGAAGAAGAAAATAAACTCAGGGGGGGTGCTGGCCCAATTTGGAGGTGTATTCTGCAATTTTCAGGCCCAACAATACTCCAGCCACGTTGACCTTTGTGATCATCCACATGCTTGTTGACTGGGGAGTATGGTGATCCTTCCCTCTAGGCCATTGGATTTTAGTCTGAAGACAACTGGCGTGTTGAGATTTGAGATGTATGGTATACCACCTTTTGAAAGCTGCACGTGAACACATAAAGAAAAAATGGAATAAGTGTTTTGGGGGATCTGGGATTCGAACCCAGGTTCCAATGCTCACATGCCAACGCCTTTGCCATCCAACCAAGCTGCTTCAGTTATCATTAAAATAAGGAGCAATTATTATATTAGGAAATTAATCAATATGTTGTAACACAAAAACAACGCGCGCTTTTTTCAAATAAACCAACCAGATGCTAACACCTCATCATCTTCTTCATTCGTTCTGCATAAATAATATTAGATAGCGGGGTTTTTTAACCCCCACTAATTCCTGCAATAAAGAATATCGATTAGAAGCACAGTGGATATAAATATTTCGCGAGGTATTGGGCTTGTTCGTCTTGTTCTCATGATCTCAACCATGTGTCTCACTGGTCCCAATTGTTCCTGGTTTAGAAAGCCCTAATTAAAAGCTCAAGAACCCTAGAATTTTGATCATGGCATCTTTTGATTCAGGGCGTTATAGTTTAATTCAGTCAAACCATTAGCTTCGTGTGGTTCCTAGCAATGCAAAACAATCATGAAAACATGTTAAATGCGCATGAATTAGGCAATACGATTTTGAATCAAAAAGGCAAACCGTGGTTATGTATATGACGATTCTTGGAGCTTCAATGCCTGAATTTGATTGTAAAACGTTCCTGGGAACTCCTACAAGGTGTTTGGATGAATAGA
This sequence comes from Vicia faba, assembly GCA_948472305.1. Lineage (NCBI taxonomy): Eukaryota > Viridiplantae > Streptophyta > Magnoliopsida > Fabales > Fabaceae > Vicia > Vicia faba. Next base: position 122,528 of record CATIWC010000807.1, on the reverse strand, counting down.
ACGTCTTGAATTGGCCTAGAATGCAAGAACAAATTTTCAATTTTCTTGGAATTTCTTGAATCGGCTAGGGTCTTTTCTGCAGCTTTTTCACGTCCATTAGGTCAGGGTTTGCTTGCTTATATATAAGGCAATTGAATTAGGTCAAAAGCTGGGCAACTATCCATTGCATTGATGTTTGAATCCTTGATTGAAAAATCAAATATTCTTGATTTTCATGATTGAACAAACTTTCCAAAATTGGATTTTTTGATATCTTTGACTTGTGCACGAATTTGCCAGCATGTTTAGGTCCTATTTGCTTCACAAAAAGATTTAAAAAATAAATCTTCTATTTTCTTATGATTTAAATTGATTAAATGAATTAATATTAATTAAAAATCCAATTATTCAATAAAAATAAGAAAATAAATCCAATTAATCTTGATGGGTCGTGCATAAGTCATGGGTGAAGTTTCAAGAAGAGATTTGAGGCCCATTAGCAAAAAGAAGGTGTTTTGGGCAAAGTTGACTTTTGCAAATTCATAAAAATTTCCCAACTTCTCCAATGCACAACTTGCTCAATTTTGATCATATGACCATGTCCTTTGACATTTTGGAAAGCTCTTGAAGTCCTCTAACAAATGCCTTTGGTCCCATGTCATTTGGATTTACCAATCTAAAGTTATGGCCTTTGACTCAAAGTGCAGTTTTGTTGACTTTTGAAATTGACCTATAATGTCCAAATTTGTAACTTCTTGTGAGTGCATTTTCTGATCTTGGGGTATGAAGATGGATAGGAAATTGCATCCTCTTCAAAATGAGCTTTGGATGGGTCATTTCTCATAAAGTATGAGAAAGTTATGCTTGGTCAAAGTTGAGTTGACTTTTCCTGCAAAACCCTAATTTAGCAACTTTTGAATCTTGATGAATTTTGAGCAATCCTTGATGAATCATGATCAACCCTTGATCAAATGATGAATTATCCTTCAAAATGAGAATGTTGACAAACAGTCTTGACTTTTGACTTTAAAATGACCATTTTGCCCTTGCAGTTGACTGTAGATCAAATGGAGCTTTTGACTATGCAAATTGGCACTATGAGTCTTGAAACTTGTCATGTAGGTGCTTGAGACTGCATATAGGCCTATGAGACTTGATTGAACCATTGAGAACCCCAACTTCCTTGAAAGAACCAAAACCCTAATTTCAGCTGGCTTAGGAGGTGGTTTGACTGTACAACCCTTGATCATTCTTGACATATCTTGAGGAATATGGGAGGGCAAATTTTGGGGTACAACAGTTGCCCCTGTTCAATCTTCTTAAACCTGAGTGTGATACGGTGGGAGAAATGACTTTAGTTTTTGCGTTTGTATTCGCACTTGTTCGGTTTAGCAAGAGTCGCCACCGACTTTTTATTTTATCCTAAGGAAAGGTTAAAAAAGCACAGGAAAAACCTTTTGAGTTGTTTCGTGGGTTCGGAGGGTAGATTATGAAAAGGGAAGGTATTAGCACCCTTTTCATCCATGGTTATCCATGGGCTCTTAGTTACTTGTTTTAGATCACTTTGCCTTTGATTTTCAATTGCTTGAAATGGTGGTGTGTGTGTGTGTGTTTTTGAAAATGTTTTGAAAAAGATGCCTTGTCTAGGCAACCGTTGTAACAATTCTTTACTCGAATGTTTTTACAAAGGTGTTTGTCTTTTCGAAAAGATATTTCAATGTTTTTGAAAGTTATTTTAAAAGTTGTGTTGTGGAGTGTATTTTGAAAAGTAGGCAAGTGTGTTTTTCAAGTTTGATCAAGTAACTAAGAGTTGTCTACCCCTAAATTTACTCAAAGATTTTTCTCATGTTTTAACCCTTTTAACAGTATTGTTCCACCATTGTATTTGGTGGACAATCTTGTGTTAGGATGTTAACGGGACAAGCGCGGGTCATCGTATAGACCATGAATGCAATGGTGCCAAGTGTCTTTGGAAATTTGCTTGAAGGGACTATGATCATTTTGTTTAGGCAACTTCGAAAGCGTCATCGAGGGACTATGATCATTTGAATTGTTTTGTTTTGCCAAAGAAACTCAACATGAAAGCATGGCCCATTTTTGGAGGCAACAAGCGGGATTACCCTAGGGGTGCAAGTGTGAATTGTGTATTGATTGTCATGCATTTGTCTTTGTATTAGGTTATCTAGCGGTTGATTTTGAATCTTCGCATACAAACCCTAATTACTATACAGTATATAGAAAGCGATAAATTGCAGGAATTTAAAGTCTAAGCTATTACAAATAAGTATCCGGGAATGGGGGTACAAGTATTTACAAATGGGGGATGAGACTTGTCGGAATAGTGGTGTCCAAATAATATTTACAATCAAATCGAATCGCATTCTCCATATAAAGTATAACAATGTATAAGAATCAAAAAGTAACAAAAGTATGTAAGATGCACATGATTATTTACAAATGATGCAAATATTAACCTAACATATTTATCAAGTATTTTATTCTTTTTTTGTATTTTTTTTGTTAATGTTTTATAAACTTGAGATTTAGAAAAAGAAAATATTTAAGAAATTCTATTTTTATGTATTAATGTTTTTATGTATTTTAGTTAGTATTTTTATGTACAAGAGTTTTAATTAAAGAAAAGAAAAATGTTTTAAGTTCAAGAAAATTATTTAACTCAAAGTTATATTCTTATATATTTTAATTATACTAGCTAAAATAAAAAGTAATTAAGAACATTTTATAATAAAGAGTTAATGTATTGTTTTATCTACAAAATAAATGGTGTTATATAAAAAGAAAATAAATAAAAATGTTTAGTTTGAATAAATGGAAAATAAATAGAAAAAAGAGTTAAAGAGTAAATGGACTAAAGGGGGTCTTATTCTGGCCCAAACAAAAATTGAGTGAGAATCAAAAAAAAGGGGGGTGTAAGGCGCCTGATTGCATATGGGCTTAGGCAGTTGATGGGGCGAACCGACCCAAGGTATTTGACACATTTGTTTGTTAGGGTTTCATTAGTTTGTTTCATTTTATCTCAGACTAGGGTTACAACTTACAGAGGTGCCGTTCATCTTCTTCTTCTCTTCGTCCCTTCAAGCTTTCTGAACGAAAATCCTCCACGCCTAAAGCCACCCAGCGCCACCGTATATCACCTCCTCGCGTTTGTTCAAGCGGTGATAAAAAGAAAGGTAAAGATTTCAAAATGTTTTAGGGTTTCAGATCTCCATTCTTGCATGTGTTACTTTCGTGTTCTGATTTTTTGATTATCAATATTTTCTGTATGAGGTGTGAGAAGAAAAGAAAAGGAGTTATACCTTTGGGGTTCGTTGCTTGGAGAGGAGGAGAGGCGGACTTGGAGGCACTTTAGGCGGCCGGAGGCGAGGGAGTACGATGACGAGGCTTGCTCTGTGGAAAACTGGTACTCGTATTTTCTTTTTATGGTTTAATGATGAAGGTCTGAAAACCTAGCTCACTTGCTTCTGTCTTCTCTTTGTCTTTGAGTGAGCTTCTGATTGCTAATGATATTGATTGCTGAGTATGGATTTGTTATTGTTAGCCCAATGATGAGGTTGCTCTGAGGGCTTTGTTGGTTATTTGGATGCTTCAGTGTTTGATTTTTTTTCCTCTTCTTCTGCTTGCCCCTGAGATGCTTGTTGATGTTGATTTTGAGTATTGCTTTTGTTGATGTTTATAACCCTATGATGAGGTTGCTCTGAGGGTGTGGTTGGTTTGAATGCTTCAAGGCTTGTATGCTTAACACAGTTTTGAAAGGTTGGTGAAGCAGGTTAGAGGTTTGGTCTCGTCTATTTGTGTTTGACAGGATTTGTGGCTGGTGATTTTGTTTGGAGTTTATAGGCCTGAGCAGTTTGAAAATAGGATTTTTTTGTTTATGCTGGTGAAGGCTTATGTTTTGTAGGCCTGAAACAGGTTAGGCTTGAAGCTTGTGTTTACTGAGTTGAAACAGGTTTGGTTACAGGCTTGCTGTGTGATCTGGTTTAGGACCGGTTAGAGGCAATTCTGAATGCAAGCTTTGTATAGTTTTACACAGGTTTTTGAAAGTTTGTGGCTTATGGTTTGAGATTACAGGTTGAGAGCTTGTGGCATTCTGTGTTTACAGGTTGATGTGCTTTGATGCTTATTGTGGTTTAGGCAGGAGACAAGCTTTTGTTTGTGTTTTTTTTTATACAAGCTTGAGAGCTTGTTCTTTTTCTTTTGTATTTTTCTGCCTCCCTTTGAAACTGTTCTGATATGTTTGTCTTATATCTTTAGCCTCAGCCCTGTAAGCCTCTTCTCTCTCTCTTTTCCTCTCTCTCTCTACAGATTAAAAAGCATTTGTTTATTGCTTAAAACTGTACTATGCTCTGAAAAAGTGATTGGCTTGAAAATGATAATTTTGAATATCTTGCTTGCAATGCTTCTTTCCTCTGCATATTTCCTGCTTTTCTGTCTTGCTTTTGCTAGCTTTTGTACTTGTTGACAGCTTGATATCTTTTGATATCTTTGGACAGTTTGGTTTTGACATTTTAAACTTGGTTAGGCATGTGCAATTCAGTTTGCCTTTTGGACTTAGTTTGGAATTTTGACAGCTTTGCTTTTTAGTTTGACAATGCAACTTGGTTGGCTTATTCACTTGCAATTTGTGCAGTTCAGTTTGAAAACTTTGGTTGACAATTTGGAATTATGAACTATGCAGCTTTGTATTTGGTATATTGAATAACTTTGTGCATTTCATATTTTTTGCAAGCATATTTCTATCCCTCTTTGTGAACCAAGAGTATTTCTTGTGATTTGCAGAGAGGGTGAACAACTGATTCCGACCAGTCACTTTTAATGATGAGCTTTAAAATAACTGTCTGCCTTTGATTATTTCATCTGCATTTGACTTATTTCTTTTCTTTTTGCAGGTAAAAATCAGTTGAGCACAGGGGAGCATCAGCAGACTTAGGATAATTAGGATACAGTTTTATTTCATTTTAATTATTTGTAATATTATTATTGTAAACAGAATGTAAATAAATTTACAGTGTTCCAATAATAATTTGTAACAAACAATTAAAGATGAATAAAAATCCTTCTTTGTCAGTTAATTCTTTTATCTCAGCTGTCTATTTAATTATTTAAGCTTTCTTGAATTAAAATAACTGGAAATAAATCCAATTATTCTAACTTAGATAAAATAAATAATTAACAAACACTGTAGCCTTGCAATCAATAATAACCAGGCGTCCCAATTAAACATAAGCAATGCACAGTCAATCAAACAAACATCCATATGCCTATCTCTTTACTGATTAAATCAAACGCTGTAAATTCTCAATTCCACTGCCTCAGCTCATATCCCAAAGTGAATTGAAAAAGGACTATAGAATTAATTCTTTCCGAGAATGCGAGCATAAAACCTAGTTCTTGATTTATTGTCAAAGAAGCGCCTGCTTGATCAAACCCTGAGCCAAACTCAACCAAACCCTAATAATCTGCTTGAACTGTTCCAAAGTCCATGAAAACCCTAATTTGGATAGACTAATAAGAAAAAGTCTGTTTGACTGATTCTTACGCCAATCTGAAAAATCAGGAAAAGCCCGAAGCTGTGATTTCTTGTGGAAAAATAGGAGGGCAAATTTTGGGGTACAACAGTTGCCCCTGTTCAATCTTCTTGAACCTGAAGAGTTAGATTGGCAAGCTTGCCTTTCGCGACTCGAAGGTAAAAGGAGATTGGACACTAGAGTGCCCAAAAAAATTTGCACTCGGTAATGTGATGGTAGAGAGAATGGGCTTAAAGATGCCATTTGGTGATGGGCTTAAAGATGCCATCTGGAGATGTGACATGGGGATAGGCTTAGAGATGCCGTCTGGAAATTGTTGGTAGGAGGATGGGCTTAGAGATGCCATCTGAAGGTGATTGTTGAACTGCATGTCATTGGTGAGTGGATGAGTATCATAAAGGTATCCATGTTTTGGAACATCTCTGAACTGGGGGTCTGAATAAGCAATAGATTGACATCCGTGTCTGGAAGCATCCGTAAACTGTTTTCAGAAGTCTGGAAATTGAATAAGCAATAGATTAACATCCGTTGTTGGGAAGCGTCCGTAAACTGTTTTCCAAAGTTGAGAAGAATCTAAACAAGCGATAGGTTAACATCCGTTACTGGAGAACCCGTGAACTGTTTTCAGAAGTCTTGAAGTTGAATAAGCAATAGAGCAGCATCCGTTGTTGGGAAGCGTCTGTAAACTGTTTTTAAAAGTGGAAGTGGAGAAGGAACCGGTGTAGGGTTTCTTGATGATGAGTCCGTGTAAAACTGCATCTGAATGAATCTGGAATAAGTATCAGAATGTCGCCATGTCTGGGTCACATCTGAACTATCTCTGGGTGGATCTGGAATAAGTATCAGAATGTCGCCATGTCTGGGTCACATCTGAACTATTTCTAGAAAGAATCTCGGAAGATGATGATCTTTGTCTGTCGACTGATCTTTCCTGAAAAGGTAAAGAGTTAGTTGTATGCAATGTCATGATGCATGATGTAATGTATGTTATATCAATGTTTATGATATGAATGTGATGAATGCGCATGTAAGCTGATGAGCTGTCTTGCTGAGGATAGATGAATCCTGGATGGCTGGAGATAAAAGAATCTTGACTGCTGCTGGGGAAAGTAATTCCTTGACTGCTGCAGGGGGAAAGAGAATCCTTGACTGCTGCAGGGGGAAAGAGAATCTTTGGATCGTTGAAAATGAGAAATCCTGGGACCGCTGTTGGGGAATCAAGAGCTTGGGTTGTATGCCAATCTACTGGGGATTCCTGTCTTGAGGGGATCTTCACTGGAGAATATTCGAATATCCTGTGAGGAACTGAGAATGAGAGTCTTCATTCTGCTTGGGGATTGATAGTTGGAAGTTTTAGCTTCGCTGGGGATTGCAAGAATCTTTTGATTGCTGAAGGTATTGATCTGGGATCTTGAAAAAGGTTGGTCGGGGAGATAGTTGTCCTGGCTGGTTTCAGGTATTAATCTCTGACTTGAGAAAGAAAGATAGTCTTCCTGGCTTGTTACAGGTATTGATCTTCAATCTCTTCATGTAGATAATTTCCTGGCTTGTTACAGGTATTAATCCACAATCAGTCGTCCACAGATATTTTCATGGCTTGCTACAGGTATTAATCTGGAACTTAAGAAAGGTTGGTCAAGGAGATACTGTCCTGGCTGGTTTCAGGTGTTGATCTCTGACCTGAGAAAGAAAGATAGTTTTCCTGGCTTGTTACAAGTATTGATCTTCAATCTCTTCATGTAGATAATTTCCTAGCTTGTTACAGGTGTTGATCCATAATCAGTCGTCCACAGATATTTTCCTGGCTTGCTACAGGTATTAATTTGGAACTTAAGAAAGGTTGGTCAAGGAGATACTGTCCTGGCTGGTTTCAGGTGTTGATCTCTGACCTGAGAAAGAAAGATAGTTTTCCTGGCTTGTTACAGGTATTGATCTTCAATCTCTTCATGTAGATAATTTCCTGGCTGGTTTCAGGTATTAATCCACAATCAGTCGTCCACAAATATTTTCCTGGCTTGCTACAGGTATTAATCTGGAACTTAAGAAAGGTTACTTTGAAAATGAGAATCTTCATTCTGTTGGGAGTCAAAAATTGGGAGTATACCAATCTTCTGAGGTGATGAGAATCTTCATGCTGTTAACGGTCAGAAACTGGGAGTATACCAATCTTCTGAGGTTTTAAGGATGAGAGTCTTCATTCTTGAGAGAAACAGATTTTTAGGAGCTTCAATTGTCCGTTATTCTGTTGGTGGTTGTAACTTCCAGCAGGTGATGAAGGAATTGTTGGATGATGACCATAACTTCTAGCAGGTGATGAAGGAAATTTTGAATGACCTTGATTTTTGACATTCGAATGCCCCAAGTGATGATGAAGGAGACTTGCCCCAAGTTCGCTGAACTTTTGAGAGATTTCTTGAAATCTTGACTGGACTGCCCCAGGGTAACTGAACTTTGAAAGATCTGTTAAAACCTTGACTGGACTACCCTAGGTGTGCTGGATAGTGACATGTCATGCCCCTTGTTGATAGGAGATTTGCAACGGAAGTGTCATCCTTTTTGAAGTGATTTTGTTCACTGAGAGAGTTTTCGTTCCTCCTAACATTCGCTGTATGAATTTCTTCGCTGTCAAACAAATAACCATGTGCAAACAACGATATTCAAATAATGCAAAGTTTATGCTTGTCTTGAAGTTTTGAAAAATGCGTTTTTAGCAGAAAACTTTTTATAAGACAAAATTAATCACAAGATTTAGGGCAAAGCCTTACAGGAGTCAGGATACCTTTTGTAACAGTATGCTTTCGAACTAACCCATGCTTCAATTAGGACTTTTGAAGGGTTGTAACGTGGCTTGGTTCACGGTTTAAGAAACAAAGGATAAAGGCTCAAAGTATATTTGTACCCACCCGCTCTTCGTGATGTTCTTCAACCCTAGACTCAGTTAATTGTGCGTCGTACTCTGTTCGAGTTTGGAACGACTTTTGGGTGATGGTTCACCAATTGAATTTGGAGGGCAGTCATCATCTCCTTTTTCTTTTGCAACATTTTTTCATGTTGTTGAGGATTTGTAATGACCTCTTTCTTTTGATTTGTTATCCCTAACTTTTTCCTGACTGTTTCTATTTTCGAGATTACGGTCAGCGGGATGCCCCAGCTTTCTTAAGCCTCCTTTATAGGTTTTGGCTTAGTGGGCTTTTTTCTCTTTTGAGAGGTGATGACTTCCTATGCGATAAGGAACCATCATTGTCTTTTGATTCCAAAGGAATGTTTTTGATGTCATTCGTTGTATTACGAACTGAGAGTTTGCGACTTCAATGCGCACCTTTTGGATTAACTGAGAGACTACCCTGCCCCAGGTTTATATCAAAGGTTTTGATTTGTTTAGAACAAAAAACTCCTACTTCTTTGGCTCTAAGGGGTTGACTAGGGATTGTCTTCCTTATAACCCCAGTGTTTGGGAATTGAAAGAAATGCATGTACATCATCAGCACGGTCTGTTCAAAAGCATACTGTATGAGATTATGGTATTGTTTCGTCATCCTCCCTCTAAAGGCTTGCAGCTTTTTATCAAGAGTTAAATATCATAAATAAAGCATAAGAGTAGTGAAAACGAATGGATGATTTCAAGACAAACATATGCAATGCATTAATGAAACAAAGTTTGACATTAATAGATAATTGTTTGAATAACAAAAGAAATTACAACTTTGAAAATTCAAATGAAACAAAGACATTCTCAATGATTTGGCATAGGAGCAGTGATTATGCTAGAGTCTCTGGAGGGTCAAACTCGATCTCTTTGGCATCAATCATGTCTTGGACCATGTTCTTCAAAGCCCAACAGTTGTTTGTGTCATGCCCGGGGCTATCACAGTGATAAGCACATCTTGCATCCGGGTTGTAGTTTGGAGAAGAAGTCTTAGGATTCGGATGAGGAGCCTTTAATGTAATCAACTCTTTATCCAACATGTGTTGTAGCGCTTGAGCCAGTGACATGTTGATCTTAGTGTATTGTCTTTTAGGCGCGTCTGGCCTTCGTTGATTTCCCTTTGGCTGTTGTCAGTGTGACGTAGAACCAGAGATCAGGACTGCCCCTACATGTTGGTCACGTCGATTCTTCTGACTATTCACAGCATTGGACTCTTTCCTCCCATTGTAGGGAATTATCTGAGTATCCGAGGATGTAGTTCCTTGGATCTTTCCACTTTTGATGCCAACTTCGACTCTCTCGCCGGTCAGTATTAGCTCGGTGAACCCGACTGAGGAGCTTTCAATTAAGTGATTGAAGAAAGGCCCTGTCAGAGTTCCCATGAAGATGTCAATCAATTCTCTGTCAGTTAAAGGGGGTTGCACCCTACCAGCCAGATCTCTCCACTTTTGGGCATATCCTTTGAAGCTCTCGTCAGGACCCATGGTCATGTTCTGCAATTGGACACGAGTAGGTGCAAGATCAGCATTGTACTGATACTGTTTGTAAAAAGCAGCAGCTAAGTCCTCCCAGGTGTGGATGTGAGAACTCTCCAATTGATAGAACCACTCGAGTTGAGTCCCTACCAAGCTTTCTTGGAAGAAATGGATCCAAAGCCTTGGATCAGTCGTGTAAGGTTGAATCTTGCGGGCATAAGACTTCAGGTGCATCTTAGGGCAAGAGACTCCATCATACAGGGCCAAGGTAGGGACTTTAAACTTTGGAGGGATGACTAATCCAGGAACCAAAACCATGTCTCTTAAATCCAAGCCAGGTATTTGTTGAACCTCCATAGCATTGAGGCGATCCTCCAACTGTTTGTACTTCTCATCAGCGAGAGGATATTGTTCTTCGGAGTAGTTAGCTTCATCAATCTCCAAATTGTGGTCTTCTTCAAGACTATCCCCTATGTTGGATGAAGTTGCAAGATCTTGGGCTTTAGGTCTTCTTCTCAAGTTCAGGATGCTCGCTGCCTTCTTGGACTTCTTCTTCTTGTCTTTGAGAAGGAGAGCTGTCAGATCCTCTTGCCCTTTCCCCATAGCCAGAAGCATTTGCTGGAATTAAGCGTTTTGAGCTTGGAGGTCTTTCACCGTTTGTTCCATATCCATCTTACTAAAATAAACAGTAGGAAGATAAGGAGACCTATATGGGAGAAACCTGTTATGCAATGATATGTATGATATATGTATGCAATGTTTTCAAGGATCTCTTGGGGTAAACACAAGAAAATGTTAGAGGTTGAACTTCGATCTTTGATTGGAGAACTTTGCACCGGTGGATGTATTTCCACGAGAATCAAGCTCACCATGTCAAGTGGGTCATAGCCCCTGATTCAAGTTGTTGCACTTGATCTTTGATGGTATTTGTTTAGAGGAGAAACCTCTTTCCCCTTGGTAGACGTCTGGTTCAACGTAACCCTGCATCAAAAGAACCCTCGAGATCCTTGAAACAGTTATTAAAAATGCTATCGTATGATGTCATGATGTTATGTACATGTATGCAAAAGCAATTAAGTGTATATACAGGTAATCATATTCACACAAAGCAAACAAGTCCTTAGGTTTAGGCTTGCATGGGTTTTGTAGGTAAGTACCCTCTTGAAGTTAGTTGGCTCATCCTGTCCTAAAATAGAAACCGGGTTCTAAGGAGCTCAATATCATTGGATTATTTTCTGTGTTCATTGTTTTGGTTTAGCCACTTAACTGGCGACCAAAATATTCCAAGAAAACAACCCTCAATGAGTGTAGTATCGAGTATCTACTAACTTCGGACTGCACCAAAGTCGGTCATCTCACTACCCCTAAAAAGGCTAAGATGGTCAAGTAAGGTTCTAAGAGTTCGTTAGTGCTTCATGACATCACTCAGCGGCCCCGTACTCTCCTTGATTGAACTCAAGGGTTACCGATACTCATAAATATGTCGCACTAACATAGCTTACTGCTTCAACCATGTCGGTATACCCCGCACAGTTCCCTCACAGTTTTATTGCTTTTTACCTAAAAAGGTGCCCCCAAATCCGGGTGTAGGATTTATAACAAACCCAAACAAGGACCCAAAAAGTAAAGCAATCAAGGCAATCAAAGCAAGAATGTAAAGGTGATCTAAACCCTAAGGTACCCCCACTTTTAAATCAATCCCCAGCAGAGTCGCCAGTTCTGTGATACAGTGGGAGAGATGACTTGAGTTTTTGTGTTTGTATTCGCACTTGTTCGGTTTAGCAAGAGTCGCCACCAACTTTTTATTTTATCCTAAGGAAAGGTTAAAAAAGCACAGGAAAAACCTTTTGAGATGTTTCGTGGGTTCGGAGGGTAGATTATGAAAAGGGAAGGTATAAGCACCCTTTTCATCCATGGTTATCCATGGGCTCTTAGTTACTTATTTTAGATCACTTTGCCTTTGATTTTCAATTGCTTGAAATGGTGGTGTGTGTGTGTGTGTTTTTGAAAATGTTTTGAAAAAGATGCCTTGTCTAGGCAACCGTTGTAACAATTCTTTACTCGAATGTTTTACAAAGGTGTTTGTCTTTTCGAAAAGATATTTCAATGTTTTTGAAAGTTGTGTTGTGGAGTGTATTTTGAAAAGTAGGCAAGTGTGTTTTGCAAGTTTGATCAAGTAACTAAGATTTGTCTACCCCTAAATTTACTCAAAGATTTTTCTCATGTTTTAACCCTTTTAACAGTATTGTTCCACCATTGTATTTGGTGGACAATCTTGTGTTAGGATGTTAACGGGACAGGCGCGGGTCATCGTATGGACCATGAATGCAATGGTGCCAAGTGTCTTTGGAAATTTGCTTGAAGGGACTATGATCATTTTGTTTAGGCAACTTCGAAAGCGTCATCGAGGGACTATGATCATTTGAATTGTTTTGTTTTGCCAAAGAAACTCAACATGCAAGCATGGCCCATTTTTGGAGGCAACAAGCGGGATTACCCTAGGGGTGCAAGTGTGAATTGTGTATTGATTGTCATGCATTTGTCTTTGTATTAGGTTATCTAGCGGTTGATTTTGAATCTTCGCATACAAACCCTAATTACTATACAGTATATAGAAAGCGATAAATTGCAGGAATTTAAAGTCTAAGCTATTACAAATAAGTATCCGAGAATGGGGGTACAAGTATTTACAAATGGGGGATGAGACTTGTCGGAATAGTGGTGTCCAAATAATATTTACAACCAAATCGAATCGCATTCTCCATATAAAGTATAGCAATGTATAAGAATCAAAAAGTAACAAAAGTATGTAAGATGCACATGATTATTTACAAATGATGCAAATATTAACCTAACATATTTATCAAGTATTTTATTCTTTTTTTGTATTTTTTTTGTTAATGTTTTATAAACTTGAGATTTAGAAAAAGAAAATATTTAAGAAATTCTATTTTTATGTATTAATGTTTTTATGTATTTTAGTTAGTATTTTTATGTACAAGAGTTTTAATTAAAGAAAAGAAAAATGTTTTAAGTTCAAGAAAATTTTTTAACTCAAAGTTCTATTCTTATATATTTTAATTATACTAGCTAAAATAAAAAGTAATTAAGAACATTTTATAATAAAGAGTTAATGTATTGTTTTATCTATAAAATAAATGGTGTTATATAAAAAGAAAATAAATAAAAATGTTTAGTTTGAATAAATGGAAAATAAATAGAAAAAAGAGTTAAAGAGTAAATGGACTAAAGGGGGTCTTATTCTGGCCCAAACAAAAATTGAGTGAGAATAAAAAAAAAGGGGGGTGTAAGGCGCCTGATTGCATATGGGCTTAGGCAGTTGATGGGGCGAACCGGCCCAAGGTGTTTGACACATTTGTTTGTTAGGGTTTCATTAGTTTGTTTCATTTTATCTCAGACTAGGGTTACAGCTTACAGAGGCGCCGTTCATCTTCTTCTTCTCTTCGTCCCTTCAAGCTTTCTGAACGAAAATCCTCCACGCCTAAAGCCACCCAGCGTCATCGTCCATCACCTCCTCGCGTTTGTTCAAGCGGTGATAAAAAGAAAGGTAAAGATTTCAAAAATTTTTAGGGTTTCAGATCTCCATTCTTGCATGTGTTACTTTCGTGTTCTGATTTTTTGAATATCAATATTTTCTGTATGAGGTGTGAGAAGAAAATAAAAGGAGTTATACCTTTGGGGTTCGTTGCTTGGAGAGGAGGAGAGGAGGACTTGGAGGAGCTTTAGGCGGCCGGAGGCGAGGGAGTACGATGACGAGGCTTGCTCTGTGGAAAACTGGTACTCATATATTCTTTTTATGGTTTAATGATGAAGGTCTGAAAACCTAGCTCACTTGCTTCTGTCTTCTCTTTGTCTTTGAGTGAGCTTCTGATTGCTAATGATATTGATTGCTGAGTATGGATTTGTTATTGTTAGCCCAATTATGAGGTTGCTTTGAGGGCTTTGTTGGTTATTTGGATGCTTCAATATTTGATTTCTTTTCCTCTTCTTCTGCTTGCCCCTGAGATGCTTGTTGATGTTGATTTTGAGTATTGCTTTTGTTGATGTTTATAACCCTATGATGAGGTTGCTCTGAGGGTGTGGTTGGTTTGAATGCTTCAAGGCTTGTATGCTTAACACAGTTTTGAAAGGTTGGTGAAGCAGGTTAGAGGTTTGGTCTCGTCTGTTTGTGTTTGACAGGATTTGTGGCTGGTGATTTTGTTTGGAGTTTATAGGCCTGAGCAGTTTGAAAATAGGCTTTTTTTGTTTATGCTGGTGAAGGCTTATGTTTTGTAGGCCTGAAACAGGTTAGGCTTGAAGCTTGTGTTTACTGAGTTGAAACAGGTTTGGTTACAGGCTTGCTGTGTGATCTGGTTTAGGACCGGTTAGAGGCAATTCTGAATGCAAGCTTTGTATAGTTTTACACAGGTTTTTCAAAGTTTGTGGCTTATGGTTTGAGATTACAGGTTGAGAGCTTGTGGCATTCTGTGTTTATAGGTTGATGTGCTTTGATGCTTATTGTGGTTTAGGCAGGAGGCAAGCTTTTGTTTGTGTTTTTTTTATACAAGCTTGAGAGCTTGTTCTTTTTCTTTTGTATTTTTCTGCCTCCCTTTGAAACTGTTCTGATATGTTTGTCTTATATCTTTAGCCTCAGCCCTGTAAGCCTCTTCTCTCTCTCTTTTCCTCTCTCTCTCTCTACAGATTAAAAAGCATTTGTTTATTGCTTAAAACTGTACTATGCTCTGAAAAAGTGATTGGTTTGAAAATGATAATTTTGAATATCTTGCTTGCAATGCTTCTTTCCTCTGCATATTTCCTGCTTTTCTGTCTTGCTTTTGCTAGCTTTTGTACTTGTTGACAGCTTGATATCTTTTGATATCTTTGGACAGTTTGGTTTTGACATTTTAAACTTGGTTAGGCATGTGCAGTTCAGTTTGCCTTTTGGACTTAGTTTGGAATTTTGACAGCTTTGCTTTTCAGTTTGACAATGCAACTTGGTTGGCTTATTCACTTGCAATTTGTGCAGTTCAGTTTGAAAACTTTGGTTGACAATTTGGAATTATGAACTATGCAGCTTTGTATTTGGCATATTGAATAACTTTGTGCATTTCATATTTTTTGCAAGCATATTTCTATCCCTCTTTGTGAACCAAGAGTATTTCTTGTGATTTGCAGAGAGGGTGAACAACTGATTCCGGCCAGTCACTTTTAATGATGAGCTTTAAAATAACTGTCTGCCTTTGATTATTTCATCTGCATTTGACTTCTTTCTTTTCTTTTTGCAGGTAAAAATCAGTTGAGCACAGGGGAGCATCAGCAAACTTAGGATAATTAGGATACAATTTTATTTCATTTTAATTATTTGTAATATTATTATTGTAAACAGAATGTAAATAAATTTACAGTGTTCCAATAATAATTTGTAACAAACAATTAAAGATGAATAAAAATCCTTCTTTGTCAGTTAATTCTTTTATCTCAGCTGTCTATTTAATTATTTAAGCTTTCTTGAATTAAAATAACTGGAAATAAATCCAATTATTCTAACTTAGATAAAATAAATAATTAACAAACACTGTAGCCTTGCAATCAATAATAACCTGGCGTCCCAATTAAACATAAGCAATGCACAGTCAATCAAACAAACATCCATATGCCTATCTCTTTACTGATTAAATCAAACGCTGCAAATTCTCAATTCCATTGCCTCAGCTCATATCCCAAAGTGAATTGAAAAAGGACTATAGAATTAATTCTTTCCGAGAATGCGCGCACAAAACCTAGTTCTTGATTTATTGTCAAAGAAGCGCCTGCTTGATCAAACCCTGAGCCAAACTCAACCAAACCCTAATAATCTGCTTGAATTGTTCCAAAGTCCATGAAAACCCTAATTTGGATAGACTGATAAGAAAAAGTCTGTTTGACTGATTCTTACGCCAATCTGAAAAATCAGGAAAAGCCCGAAGATGTGATTTCTTGTGGAAAAATAGGAGGGCAAATTTTGGGGTACAACACTGAGGATGTAGATTGGCTTGCGTGCCTTTCGTGATCCGAAGGTGGAAGATGATTGAACACTAAAGTGCCCAGAAATTTGCACTCGCATGGTGTAGTATCAGCAATGTGATGTCGGGAATGGGCTTACAGATGCCATTTGGAGAGATGATGGATAGGAGGATGGGATTATAGATGCCACCTGGAGATTGTTGGTAGAAGGATGGGCTTATAGATGCCATCTGGAGATTGTGTGTTGAATTGTGATCTTGTAAGTTGAAAGAAGGAACCTGTGTAGGGTTGCCTGACGATGAGTCCATGTGAAACTGCATCTTTGAAAAGAGAGAACCTGTGTAGGGTTTCTTGATGACGAGTCCGTGTGAAACTACATTTTGAAGAGAGGGAACCGGTGTAGGGTTGCCTGATGAGGAGTCCGTGTAAAACTTCATCTGGAGTTGAGAAGGAACCGGTGTAGGGTTGCCTGAGGATGATTTGTCTTCATTGACGGGTTGTCTTCATTGACGGGTTGTCTCTATTAACGGATTATCTTCATTGACGGGTTGTCTTCATTGACAGGTGGTCTTCATTGACGGGTTGTCTTCATTGACAGGTTGTCTTCATTGACGAGTTGTCTTCATTGACGGGTTGTCTTCATTGACAGGTTGTCTTCATTTCCGGGTTGTCTTCATTGATAGATTGTCTTCATTGACGGGTTGTCTTCATTGATGGGTTGTCTTCATTGACAGGTTGTCTTCATTGACGGGTTATCTTCATTGACAGGTTGTCTTCATTGACGGGTTGTCTCAGAAAAATCTTTAAGGATCGATTTAACTGATTTTGTCTCCATTGACTGGATTTGTCTCCTTTGATTGGAACTCGATGATTGTCAGAATTGTGTCAGCCTCTGGAGCGCATCTGAAACATGAGTGACAAAATGACATCCGAATCTGGATCGTATCTGGACTTTATTTGAGAGAGTGACAGAATGACATCCGAATCTGGATCGTATCTGAAATGTATTTGAAATTGAGATCTGTATGAGTAGCAGAATGACTTCCGTGTCTGGAACGTATCTGTGCTGTAACTGGGATCTGGATAAGTGATAGAATGACTTCCGTGTCTGGAGTGTATCTGCACTTGAAGTTGATAGTTGAATCTGAATGAGAAATAGAATGGCTTCCGTGTCTGGAGCGTATCTAGTCTGTATCTGATTGCTGACGTCTGAATGAGTAGTAGAATGACCGCCGTGTCTGGGGTGTATCCATACTGAATCTGAATGAGTGACAGAATGACATCCGAATCTGGATCGTATCTGGATTGTCTCTTGAATGAATATGGAATAAGTATCAGAATTTCGCCATATCTGGGTCACATCTGAACCATCTCTGGAAGGAATCTGGAATAAGTATCAGAATGTCGCCATGCTTGGGTCACATCTGAACCATCTCTAGAAGGAATCTGGAATAAGTATCAGAATGTCGCCATGTCTGGGTCACATCTGAACTATCTCTCGCTCAACGGAGTAAACCGCTGAGGTTATAGAACTGGTCCGTACTATGACGGAGGAGAACATCAAGATCTAGGAACTGACTCGTGCTCAATGGAGTATATCGTTGAGGTTATAGTACTTGTCCACCCTATGATGTAGCGAAACTGTCGAGATTGAGAACCTTATCTGAACTTCAACCGAGGATAATCCGATTGAGATTTAAGAACTGGTCAGATCTTCGACTAAGCTGAGAACTTAACTGCATCTTTCCTGAAAGGTAAAGGTCAGTCACATGCAATGCATGAGATGGATCAAGCAATGATGTTCTCAACATAAATGAGATTTTACTCGTATGATGCGTATATGCATGTATCATGATGTATGAAGATGTGATGTTTCGGCTGGGGAAAGTAAATCCCGGAGCTGCTGGAGAATAGAGTTGAGTTCTTCGTTTCCTCTGGGGATGGTGAACGAAGATGATTGTGAGAATAAACCTGCAGGAGAAAAGGGACTCCTTTGGGGAATAAACTTGATAAAAGAGATCACTCCGAGGGGAAATACTCTATGGGGGAGAGATGTTCTGCTGAGAGTTTTAATGATAACTCCGCTGGGGATTCCGTTGATAAGCTCTGTTGGGGATAGAAAGAACTTCGCTGGGGATGATCTTTCAGTTGCAACTTGCTGAGGATAACCCAGTTAGACCCTTGTGAGGATAACCTCTGAATATGGCTGAGGAGATACATTTGTATTCTGCAAGGGACAAGCTTCCAGAGTCTACTGGGGAAGATGATTCAACTCTGGCGGGGAAGCTTTTTAGACTGCGTTAGGAAATGGCTCCACTGGGGGTATCTTGTATTCCACTGGGGAACATTCTTATACTCTGTTGAGGAATATTAAGACTGCCGGGGACGCTCTTTACACTTTTTGGGGAATATCTTTATACTCCGCTGGGGAATATTAAGACCTTCTGGGGATACCCAACTTCTTAGGGCTGACGGTGGACTAACTCTGCTTAGGGGAGAGTATTGCTGATTCCTTTGTAGTTGCAAGTCTCAGTGGGGAGAGCTTCCATTACTGTCTTACTCTATGGGGAGTGAAGGCATCTTGGTCATATTCTTCAGCTGAATCTACCTTGTACCTGGGGGACAGAGCAGCTTGTACAGTTCGGACAATTCTTATTGCCCCAGTTTCTGCGGGAGAAGAAGGCCTTTGAGGTGCTTGATAACTGCCGATTGACAAATCTTCTTCTGGTAGGCGAATGACGAGATGACGGGACATAGTCGTACACTTTGATCCCTAATTTTTGCCTGGACCTCCCTTTCGGGTTTTTCGTCCATCGGGATACCCTTTTTTGCCCAAGCTGCCTTTTCATGTTTTCGACTTGCCGGGTGTACAGATTTTTTCATTTTCATCCCTTATTTTTCCCGAACCCTTTAGGTTCGCCGGGAAGCCCTTATTTTTTCCTAGGCCAGTCGACCTAGCGGGTCTTTGATTATGCGTAGTATTTTTTTGACTATGTCCACATTCTCAGGGCGCAGGGAGTTGTCACTGTCGGTAGTGTTGTGTTGCCATACTACCAGAAGATGTCTGATCATGCAAGATTCGTTGTTGGAATTCATGTCCAATGCCCCAAGTGACTCAGATGGAGATTTGCCCCTGGCTATTTGGCATTTTGAGAGATTCCTTGAATCTTGACTTAACTGCCCCAGATGATGGACAATGATCGTGTCTGCCCCTTGGTTGGAAGTGTTTTTTTCCGCTTGAGGTGACTCTTTTTGTTGAGAAGGTTTTTGTTCACTAGATATTCGTCGTGCGAATTTCTCTGCTGTTTGAACAAATAATCATATGCAAACAATGTTATTTTAAGAATGCAAAGCTTATGTCTGTCTTGAAGTTTTTTGAAAATGCAGTTTTCAATAAAACAAGTGAATTTTTGTAACATGTGATGTCAACTCAAGATTTTACAGCAAGCCCTACAGGAGTCAGGATACCTTTTGTAACAGTATGCTTTCGAACTAACCCATGCTTCAGCTAGGACTTTTAAGGGTTATAATGTGGCCTGGTTCACGGTTTAAGAAACAAAGGATAAAGGCTCAAATTTTATTTGTACCCACCCGTTCTTCCTGATGTTCTTCAATCCTAAACTTAGCTAATCGTGCATTAGATCTTGTTTGAGTCTTTGCTCTGATATACCAGTGATGGTTCGGATACTGACAATTTATTTTGAACAGGCAGTCATTTTTGTTTGAGAGTTTGTAGGATCTCTTTCTTTTTGATTTTATTATCCCTGTCTTTTGCCTGAACTGTTTCTTTTGTGATTACAGTCAGCGGGATGCCCCAGTTTATTTGTAAGTCTCCTTCATAGGTTTTGACTTATTGGGCTTTTGTTTTGAGAGACAATGACTGCCTGTTCTTACGATTATACGGAACCATCACCGTCTTTTGTTTCGGAAGGATTTCTTAGATGCCTTTCATGGTGCACCTGGATCAATTGAGAAAACTACCCTGCCCCAGGTTATAATTAAGGGTTTTAATTTGTAAAAAGAAAAACTCCAACTTCTTCGGCTCAAAGGGGTTGACTAGGGATTATCTTCCTTATAACTCCATTATTTAGGATTTAAAACAATGCATGTACCTCATCAGCGGGGTCTTTTCAAAAGCATACTGTAAAGATCGTGGTATCGTTTTCGTCATCCTCCCTCAAAAGGTTTAGAATTCTTTATATGAGAGTTGAACATCACAAAAAAAATGAAAGCAATTTGAATATAGTGAATACGAATGGACTGATTCAAAACAGACATATGCAATGCATTGATAAAGTAACAAAGTTTGACATGAATAAAAGTTTGAACAATCAAAACAAAATTACAAATTGAAAATTCTAATGAACAAAAGAAAATCTTCTCGTCTCAGGACTTGTCACTTCAAATGGTGAACCTTGGAGGGATGGTAGAAGAACTCAACCTGACCGTCTTGTGTGAGTTCCAAAGCTCCTTCATCAATCAGGTCTTGAATTTTGTTCTTCAATGTCCAACAACCATCAGTATCATGTCCCGGGTTGTTGGAATGGTATGTGCACCTTGCATCAAGATTGTGCTTTGGGGAGGCTGTGTTGGGATTCTTAGGAGGGGCCCTTAACGTCACCAGATTCAATCTTAACAGGTGTTGTAAAGCTTGAGACAGCGGCATGTTGAGCTTGGTAAATTGCCTCCTGGGCATGTTTGGCTTACTCTGATCAGACCATTGTCCTTGGCAAGGTCTTTATGGGACCTGTGAGGTAGTAGCAATTTGGAGAGGTCTATTCTTCATCAAACCAAACCTTTGACTTCTCAGAAGTTCATTAATGACTTGATCCTCAGCCTTGACTATTTGCCTCATACTGTTGTATCTGTCTTGATGAAGCTGGTTGATCATGGTTCTCAACTCTTCTTGCTCCCGAGCTAAGCCTTGGATAAGAGCCATCTGCCCCAGCATCTGGGTTCTCATTGCATCTACCTCAACTTGCAGATGTTTCAGCCGTTCGTCCTTACTGTCTTCAGGACTCTTCTTGACCAAGTCCCCAACGAGGAGTGTTTTAAACTCTTCTTGCCCCTTGTATAGGTTTAGGAATACGTCCCTGAATTGAGCTTCTCGAGTTTGGAGATCCTGGTTGGCTTGTTGGAGAGCCATTGCTGAAATAAACAGCGAGGACATGAGAAGCCTGTAAAGGGTGACCTGTTATGCAATGATATGTATGTATGTAATGTTTTCAAGGATCTCATGGGGTAAACAAAGAAACTTGTTAGAATTTGAATCTTGGTAGCTTGATTGAAGGAACTTCATGTTGCTGAGAATCCTTCTTCAAGAGTCAGGCTCACCATATCGAGTGGGTCATAGCCCCTGACTTAAGTTATCATGTTTTGATCTCCAGACAACCTTGGCTAGAGGAAAATAAATCCCCTTTGCCCCTTGCTAGACATTTGGTTCACCATGACCTGCATCACAAACCCTTGAGATCCTTGAAATGGGTTAGTCCTTATGCAGGATGTATGCAATGTTATGATGTTATGATGTTATGATAAAGGCACACCACAAGTATTCACAAAAGGAAAACATGGTAAAGGCACACAAGTCACACAAGAGATCCCTTAGATTTCAGGCTGGCATGAAGTTTAGGTACTACCCTCTTTCAGTTTCAGTTGGTTAAGACCTGTCCTAAAAAATAGTAACCGGGTTCTAGAGGATCTCAATATCACTGACTGCCCTCAATCGGTCATAATTCCAGTTTGGCAACCTTTTCTTGCGGCCGGAACCATCGCGAGAGTTTAGCCTCAATGAGTGTAGCATACTGCTACTGTTCTATGGCCAAGTTGGTCAATTTAAGGTTCTAAGGTCAGTCTGTGCTTAATGACTCCTCAGAAGACCCATATTCTCCTCGTTCCAACACAAGGGATATCGGTACAGACCAAGGTGTCACACCAATGTAGCTAATGCTTCACCCGTGTCGGTCTATGCCGGACAGGTCCCTCACAGTTTATTGCTACTTACCTAAAGGGTATTTCCCAGATTCGGGTAAGGATCTATAAAACTCCGATACAAGCCCACAAAATTTAAAGCATACAGAGCAATACAATTGAAAACATGAGTGATCTTATCCTAAGGTACACCTCACTTATTAAATCCCCAGCAGAGTCGCCAGTTCTGTGATCGGTGGAAATAGAACTGACTATTTTTTGGAATGCTGGTTCGCGTTTGCGTTTAGCAAAATGTCACGGTAAGCAAGAGTCGCCACCATCTTTTATTTTCTCCAACAAGGGAAGGACAAAAGCACAACAAAATTCCTTTTCGAGATGTTTCTCGGGTTCGGGAGGTAGGTTATAGAAAGGGAAGGTGTTAACACCCTTTCTATCCGTGGTTATCCACGGGCTCTTAGGTACTTGCTCACTATGTTTTCAAAAGATTTTTCTTTTCTTGTGTTTGTGGGTTTTGAAAAAAGTTTTGTTTGAAAACTTCGATTTAACTCTTGTATCTGTCCTCAAGAGTGTATGAAGTGTTTGTTTGAAACTTTTGTTTGAAAAGTGTAAGTGCGAAAAGTATTTTTGTTTTGAAAAGAGCAAGTACCTGAGAACCTCTACCTACTCAAAAGAAATTAAGCTGTGTAAATGTCCTTTAGACAGTGCCATCCCACTATTGAGAAGTAGGTAGCACCGTCATTGGAGTTTTCGGGTCAATTCGATTAATGGGACATGTGGTCACTAAAGCAATGGTAGGACGCCTTAGCGGTAACCCTAATGTCTTAGATCGTTTTATCCGAGGCAACCGTTTCGAGGCAACTTTGATCTTTAGACAGGAGGGCGACCTCTAAAACACCCTATACTCAATGACCACGTCGAGGCAACCAAGTGAGGCGTACCCTAGGAGTGGCATGTGCAAGTGTGTCAGGTTTCAGTTATATTATCTTTGTACAAGTTATGGTGAGCTATGATTGATTTTATTTTAAGAGAGATCTTGTCATGCATAGCCTAGTTAACATACATATAACAGTTAATAGTTGCGGAAAATAAACTAAACTATTACAAGGCGTCGGGTATTTACATTGCCAAAAACAAACCCTTGAAAAGTAAATTGCGAGAAATCAAATAAAAGCGATAAAAAGATCCTAATTAAAGCTATTACATCCTCGGAGCAATTACATAATAAAGGAACAAAATATGAATAAAATAAACATACGCGCGAGAAAAATTGGATCGGAGAGTTTTTAGGGTTTTGACCCTTTTTTGAGAAAGAAAGAGATTTTTTTATTATTTATGAATTAAATTAAATTAAACCTAAAACTAATTAATTAATAAAAAGAAATATTTTTTGAGCTTTTTATGTTTTTTAAGGGAAAAATAAAAGATGGTAAAAAAGTTATTAAAAACCCTAATTCTATATTAATTTTATTTATTTGTAAAAAAAGTTAGAATTAACCTAATTAAAACTAAATTAATTATGTTAGCATTTATTTACAAAAATAACTAATTAAATTTAATAAATAAAAATATTATATTTTTTATGTTTTCTGAATTTATTAAAAAATGTTAATTATTTAGTTAATAGTTAATTAAAAATTAATAAAAACAATTTAAGTAAAAAAATAAAAAGGAGAAGAAGAAAATAAACTCAGGGGGGTGCTGGCCCAATTTGGAGGTGTATTCTGCAATTTTCAGGCCCAACAATACTCCATCCACGTTGACCTTTGTGATCATCCACATGCTTGTTGACTGGGAAGTATGGTGATCCTTCCCTCTAGGCCATTGGATTTCAGTCTGAAGACAACTGGCGTGTTGAGATTTGAGATGTATGGTATACCACCTTTTGAAAGCTGCATGTGAACACATAAAGAAAAAATGGAATAAGTGTTTTGGGGGACCTGGGATTCGAATCCAGGTCCCAATGCTCACATGCCAACGCCTTTGCCATCCAACCAAGCTGCTTCAGTTATCATTAAAATAAGGAGCAATTATTATATTAGGAAATTAATCAATATGCTGTAACACAAAAACAACGCGCGCTTTTTTCAAATAAACCAACCAGATGCTAACACCTCATCATCTTCTTCATTCATTCTGCATAAATAATATTAGATAGCGAGGGTTTTTAACCCCCACTAATTCCTGCAATAAAAAATAGCGATTAGAAGCACAGTGGATATAAATATTTCGCAAGGTATTGGGCTTATTCGTCTTGTTCTCATGATCTCAACCATGTGTCTCACTGGTCCCAATTGTTCCTGGTTTAGAAAGCCCTAATTGAAAGCTCAAGAACCCTAGAATTTTGATCATGGCATCTTTTGATTCAGGGCGTTATAGTTTAATTCAGTCATACCATTAGCTTCGTATGGTTCCTAGCAATGCAAAACAATCATGAAAACATGTTAAATGCGCATGAATTAGGCAATACGATTTTGAAACAAAAAGGCAAACCGTGGTTCTGTATATGACGATTCTTGGAGCTTCAATGCCTGAATTTGATTGTAAAACGTTCCTGGGAACTCCTGCAAGGTGTTTGGATGAATAGCACGCCTTGAATTGGCCTAGAATGCAAGAACAAATTTTCAATTTTCTTAGAATTTCTTGAATCGGCTAGGGTCTTTTCTGCAGCTTTTTCACGTCCATTAGGTCAGGGTTTGCTTGCTTATATATAAGGCAATTGAATTAGGTCAAAAGCTGGGCAAATATCCATTGCATTGATGTTTGAATCCTTGATTGAAAAATCAAATATTCTTGATTTTTATGATTGAACAAACTTGCCAAAATTGGATTTTTTGATATCTTTGACTTATGCACGAATTTGCCAGCATGTTAAGGTCCTATTTGCTTCACAAAAAGATTTAAAAAACAAATCTTCTATTTTCTTATGATTTAAATTGATTAAATGAATTAATATTAATTAAAAATCCAATTATTCAATAAAAATAAGAAAATAAATCCAATTAATCTTGATGGGTCGTGCATAAGTCATGGGTGAAGTTTCAAGAAGAGATTTGAGGCCCATTAGCAAAAAGAAGGTGTTTTGGGCAAAGTTGACTTTTGCAAATTCATAAAAATTTCCCAACTTCTCCAATGCACAACTTGCTCAATTTTGATCATATGACAATGTTCTTGGACATTTTGGAAAGCTCTTGAAGTCCTCTAACCAATGCCTTTGGTCCCATGTCATTTGGATTTACCAATCTCAATTTATGGCCTTTGACTCAAAGTGCACTTTTGTTGACTTTTGAAATTGACCTATAATGTCCAAATTTGTAACTTCTTGTGAGTGCATTTTCTGATCTTGGGGTATGAAGATGGATTGTAGGAAATTGCATCCTCTTAAAAATGAGCTTTGGATGGGTCATTTCTCATAAATTATGAGAAAGTTATGCTTGGTCAAAGTTGAGTTGACTTTTCCTACAAAATCCTAATTTAGCAACTTTTGAATCTTGATGAATTTTGAGCAATCCTTGATGAATCATGATCAACCCTTGATCAAATGATGAATTATCCTTCAAAATGAGAATGTTGACAAAAAGTCTTGACTTTTGACTTTAAAATGACCATTTTGCCCTTGCAATTGACTGTAGATCAAATGGAGCTTTTGACTATGCAAATTGGCACTGTGAGTCTTGAAACTTGTCATGTAGGTGCTTGAGACTGCATATAGGCCTATGAGACTTGATTGAACCATTGAGAACCCCAACTTCCTTGAAAGAACCAAAACCCTAATTTCAGCTGGCTTAGGAGGTGGTTTGACTGTACAACCCTTGATCATTCTTGACATATCTTGAGGAATATGGGAGGGCAAATTTTGGGGTACAACACCTAGGATCAAGATCTGATGCCTCAGACCATGCCTCTCCATGGTGCACACCTAGGATCAAATACACTGGCTCATTGGACTCTATCAATGGGCCTGAGCGCTTATGACTTTCTGCACCACTCAGTTTGCTGACTTCCAGACCCAGTTTTTCTTTCTTTTTATATTTCCTTTATATTTATTATTTTGATTTATATTTTATTTATTTCTTTAGTATAAATAAATAAAGAATGCAAAAACGTATGTAGTTAAATAATTATTTATGTTAAACTATTTTGTTTACTAATATTAATTAATCTATTAATTAATTTTATTAAATAAAGATGATTTAATTTAAATAATTATTTAATGGGTTTTAAGTTGTATTGTGTGATTTATTGTTTATATTTATTTAGTTTTATTTTATATAATATGAAAATGTAATAAGAGATCAATATATTTTAAATAATTATTAACTTTAAAATAATTTTTGTTTGAAACAATTAATTCAATTATTAAATACTTTTTTGAAATTAGAAGAGTTTTAACTTAATAATTGTTTAATATTTTGGATTTGTATTGTGTGATTTAATTATAGCTTGGGTGTTTATTTCTTATCTCTCCCCCATTCATGAATTGGTATCCCCATCCCCGAAGCATTGAATAGCGTAGGACATTTAAACTCCACAATTTATCGCTTTCCTTATTCCTGTTAGTAATTAGGATTTGTATGGTAAGATTAAAATCAATCATAGCAAAACCCTAATCCAAGAAAAATTAAATGAAATCAACTCACTTTGCACACATGCACCTCTAGGGTTAACCTAACTTCTTGTCTCAGATATATACACTCATGTCCCTCGAACATGGGTTGTTTTAGCAAAGACCCTCAGTTAAAATATTGTAGTCCCTCGATGACCCTTCGATGTTGCCTTCGGTAAATGATCTAATTTCCTTACGACAAATTGCTAAAGCGTCCTACAAGTTGCCTTATATGACTATACGATGACCCACGCCTGTCCCTCATATCCAATGATAGGGCTTCTTACAAACTAATGGTAGGAAAGCATTATCTAAAGGGGGAGGAAAAGAAAAAAGACTTTTTAAGTAGGTAGATCACTCGTAATTTCTTCCTCACAAACTAAAACAATCTCCACACTACACACTTTCAAGACAACTACTTTCAAAACACT
This sequence comes from Vicia faba, assembly GCA_948472305.1. NCBI lineage: Eukaryota > Viridiplantae > Streptophyta > Magnoliopsida > Fabales > Fabaceae > Vicia > Vicia faba. The sequence goes on along the minus strand of CATIWC010000807.1, from coordinate 95,634 downwards.
TTTCAAAAACAAACATTTTGTATATATTCTCAACAATATGAGAATCATTACAAAAATGCCTCACATTGGCATTTTCAAACACTTCCTTTCACAAGTATTTTCAAAACAAACATTTTTGTATACATTCTCAACGATACGAGAATCATTGCAAAATTGCCATATTTAGGCGTTTTCAAAATATTTGCAAACATACACAAAAACACAAAGCATTTTCAAAGTGATCTAGAAATTACGAGCCCGTAGATAACTACGGATGAAAATGGTGCTAACACTTTCCCTTTTCATAACCTACCCCCCGAACTCAAGAAAATTCTCAAAAGGTCTTTCCTAATCTTTTCACCCTTTCCTTTATGGGATAAAATAAAAGTCGGTGGCGACTCTTGCTATCTGCAACATTTGCGATAAAATGAAAAACACCCAATCAGTTCTGCCACCGTATTACAACGCTCCTCGCCAAGAAAAAGAAGACTAAGAAGCGGGCTGTTATCCTTAACATGGGGAGAAGATTCAAAGATCCTGCTCAACCGTTTCAAGCGGATAATATATTCTCTGAGGATGACGACAACCAAGAGGAGTATGGTAGAAGTGTCAGGGGTGAAGGTAGAAATAACCAGGGTTCTGAGAATATTTCTGAAGATGAAGACTACTCCGACGAACAGTACCCTCCTGCAGGTGACAAGTACAAGCAGTTAGAAGACTGTCTCAAAGCTATGGAAGCCCAGAAAGTGCCTGGATTGGATTTTGGAGAGCTAGGTCTGATCTCGGGGGTGGTCATCCCTCACAAATTCAAGATCCATATCTTTGCTAAATATGATGGATTCTCTTGTCCCAAACATCATCTGAGGCTGTATGTTTGAAAAATCCAACCTCATACTGCTGATAGGAAATTATGGGTCCATTTCTTTCAAGAAAGTTTGTTCGGTACTCAACTTGAATGGTTCTACCAGCTGAAAGGAACCAACATTCACACGTAGGAAGACTTGGCTGCTTCTCTTTACAAGTAGTATTAATATAATGTTTACCTTGCACCGACTCGTGTGAAATTACAGAACATGTCCATGGGCTTGAATGAAGGGTTCAAGGAGTATGCCCAGAAGTGGATAGACTTAGATAGAAATGTCCAACCTCCTTTGTCTGACCGAGAATTAGTTGATATGTTCATAGGTACTCTGACAGGCCCATTCTGATTGGGAGTTTTTCATCTGGATTTACTGAGCTAATTCTGACAGGAGAAAGAGTTGAAAGTGTTATTAAGAGTGGGAAGATTCCAATGGCTGCAACTTCTAATGATGTGAAGAAGTCGTTTGGTGGTAAAAAAGAAACCAATGCTGTCTATGGCCAGAAAAGGCATAGTAAAAATGACCACCATCAGTCTGTGGGAGCGATGTTGATCTCTAATCCAATGCATGTTCAACAATCACAACAGGGAAACCGTCGAAGGCGAGACGCTCCGTCAAGGCAGTTTGCCAAGATCGGCATGCCTTTACCTTAGGCATTATAACATTAGTTAAAGTCTGAATTCATTTCACTACGAGATCCTCCTTAGAATCCCAACACATCCTCTCCAAAGTACAATCCAAATACAAGGTGTGTCTATCATTCAAACAGTCCTGGGCACGACACCAACAATTGCTGGGTCCTGAAAAGCAAGATTCAGGATATGATTGACAATAAGGAAATTGAGTTCGACCCTCCGGAAACTCATAACTTAGTTATTTCCTATGCCTAAGCATGACAAAGGCATACATGCTATTGAAGATGTTTTGTATGTTGCCTCCGTAAGTGATGTGGTTACTCCTCTCTCAACAGTCAAGGAGAATTTTCTATGAGCCGGTTTATTTCTGGGTTGTGTTAAAGAATGTTATTGTTGTGCAGTTCAACCCAATGGATGCGGGTTACTAAAGGAAGGCATTTAATGCCTGATGGATGAAAATGTAATTTTGATTGAGAAAGTTCTGTATGCTAAGAATTTATGCCGAGACTTGTCTGTCATATCTGGTAATCCTTTCAGGATCACTTCCACTGGTCCTATAAGGATTACTGCCAATCCAAAAGCTATTCCTTTAATAATTATAACACCCGGGCCCATTCCATATTCCTCGGAGATGGCTATTCCATGGAATTATGGGTCTGACGTCTATTACCATGGCGTTAAATAAGAGTTGTCTGACAAAGATGATGAAGAGGTTGATCCCAATATTGACAATATTGCAAGGACCAACAAAATTACTATAAGCAGAAGGATTTTCTCCCTGGAAATCTCTCCACCTATTCAAGTCACATTTACCAAGACAACTGCCGAGGCTCGGGGTAAAGAGCCAATGATAGAGCCTGCCTAGATAGAGGCGCCAAAAGAAGCTATAGTCAAGGACACCTCTGGACAAGAGTTGGAAGAGGTTTTGAAAATCATCCACAAGAGTGAGTATAAAATTGTTGAACAGCTGGGGAAGACCCTGTCCAAAATCTCCATGATATCTTTATTATTGTGTTCTGAAGCCCATGTGTAGGCTTTAGTAAATTTTTTGAAGATTAATCATGTGCCGCAAGAGATTTCCGCTGATCAATTTGGAAGTTATGTAGTGTGCTTAACAACTGATAATGGATTAGGTTTCTCTAATGCTGACCTGACTCTGGAGGGGAGAAATAATCATATGGCCCTGTATGACTCCATTGAACGCAGAGGCACTACGTTGGCTCATGTGTTAGTTGATACTGGCTCTTCTCTGAATATTCTGCCAAAGGACGCTCTTGACAGACTGGATTGTGAAGGGGTTATGCTGAAACCCAGTGACATTATAGTTCGAAGCTTTGACGGGTCCAAAAGAATGGTACATGGAGAAGTGGATCTTCCTATCAAAGTGGGTTCACAGATCTTTGAATCCACCTTCTATGTAATGGACATCCAGCCAACTTATTCTTGTCTATTTGGAATCCCCTGGATCCATGGGACAGGCGCTGTTACCTCCACCTTGCACATGAAATTAAAGTATTCTATAAAAGTGAAGGTTACTACTGTCTACGGAGAAGAGGAGTACATGGTCAGCCACCTGAATTCATTCCGGTACATGGAGATGGACGGGGAATTCATAGAGACTTCTTGCTAAATTTTTGAAGTAATTTCCCCTGCTTCTATTAAAGATGTGTCTGCCATTCCAAAGACTACCAAGGTTCCACACAAGATGGCTTCCTTGAAAGATGCCAAAGCTACTATAGAAGAAGGTGGTTTCACAATTTGGGGCCAACTTCCTGATATCCCCTACAAATTTGATAAGCTTGATTTGGGCTTTACTGCAGAGGGTCATATGGCTTTTCATTGTACTCGTGCTGGAAGACCTCATTTTCGTGTCAACAACAATGGAGTCAACATAATAGGGGATGCTGACAATGATTGTGACTTCGACAACTGAATCTTTCCTACCATTGGCAATGGGCTTAGAAACTGGAAGGCGGAAGACATTATCTCTATCTCCTATAGTCAGGAGTAATAGCTATTTCTATTTTATTGCTTTAAGAACTTTGGTTATGTAATTTCTTTTAAAAACAATGACTGTAAACCTTGTGTCTTTCTCGGGGAACAATGGTCTATTTGTTAACGGTTGTCATTTCATAAGTCATATTTTCATTTAATCAAAGCATTGGAAGTTTTGCATTCAAATTTTGCACCCTCTGACTTTCTTTTACATTATTGCACTTTCAAATAGCTATGTGTTCTCACACACATCCACACACTACATTGCATATCCACATCCACTATGGATCTTGTTGGTAACTATTATGATATTACCGCTTATGACTTTGAAAATCTGATCTACCAAGCCGAGGACGAAGGTGAGGAAGAATGTGAAATACCTGGAGAACTTTCCATACTCTTAATACAAGAAGAAAGGGCTATCCAACCGCACAAAGAGTCGATCGAAGTGGTAAACTTGGGTTCTGAGTCATATAGAAAAGAGGTCAAGATAGGCGCCAACTTAGAGGGCAGTGTCAAGAACAATTTGATTCAGATGTTACATGACTATGTTGAGATCTTCACCTTGTCGTATGAAGATATGCCAGGGATCGATACTGATATTGTGGTTCACCGTCTGCCAATGAAAGATGGTTGTTCTCCGATTAAGCAGAAGGTTCGTCACATGCGTCCAGAGATGTCAGAGAAGATCAAGGCTAAGGTTATGAAGCAATTCAACGTAAGTTTCTTAGTAGTGACATACTATCCTCAATGGGTCGCTAATGTTGTTCTGGTACCAAAGAAAGATGGCAAGGTATGTAAGTGTGTAGATTATAGGGATTTGAACAGGACGAGCCCCAAAGATGACTTCCCGCTGCCACATATTGATGTCTTGGTCGACAACACCACCAACACAAGGTATTCTCCTTCATGGATGGTTTCTAGGGTTACAATTAGATAAAGATGGCGCCTGAAGACATGGAGAAAACTACCTTCGTGACAGTGGGGAACTTTCTGTTACAAAGTCATGCATTTTGGGTTTAAGAACTTCGGTGCAACTTATCAGCGTGCCATGGTAGCTTTATTCCATGACATGATTCATCACGAGATTACATCGGTAATATGATAGCCAGATCACAGGCTGAAGAAGAACATCTTGATCATCTGCATAAATTATTTGAGAGATTGAAGAAATACAAGCTGAGGTTGAATCCAAACAAATTCACATTTGTGGTGAGGTCTCGAAAACTCATAGGTTTCATCGTCAGTGGTAAAGGTATTGAAGTTGATCTCGCAAAAGTTAAAGATATTCAAGAAATGTCGGCTCCCTGCACCAAGAAGGAAATCAGAGGTTTCTTAGGACGACTGAATTAAATTGACCGATTCATTTCCCATTTGACTAATACTTGTGAACCAATCATCAAGCCGTTGAAGAAAGATTAAGCAGTAAAATGGAATGACGACAGTCAAATAGCCTTTGATAAAATTAAGGAATACTTACAAGAACCTCCAATTTTGATGCCACCAGTTGAAGGAAGACCTTTAATCATGTACCTAATAGTGCTAGAGATTTCAATGGGGTGTGTACTGGGGAAACATGACGAGTCTGGTCGAAAAGAGCATGCAATATACTACCTTAGCAAAAAGTCTACCGACTGTAAAATAAGATATTCGTTGCTCGAGAAAACTTGATGCACTTTTGCACGGGCTGCTCGCCGACTAAGGCAATATATGTTGACCTATACTACTTTATTGATCTCTAAAATGGATCCCATCAAGTACATATTCGAGAAGTCAGATCTCTTCAGAAGAATAGCCCGATGGAAAATGGTCTTAACAGAATACGACATTCAGTACACCACTCAAAAAGAAATCAAAGGAAGTGTACTGGCAGATCATTTGGCACATCAAGCTGTAGACGACTATCAGTATATGAATTTTGAATTCACGAATGAGAACATTATGCAAGTTACAGATTGTGAAGAGCTTGGACCGTATGAAGGACCTGAGCTAGGATCCCAATGGACTATGGTTTTCGATGGAGCTTCTAACGCACTTAGAAACAAGATCAGTGTTGTAATTATCTCTCCCCAGGGTTGTCATACGCCTTTCACTGCCAGAATTTTCTTTGACTGCACTAAATAATATGGATGAATATGAAGTGTGCATCATTGGTATTAAAGTTGCTATTGACCTGAGAATCAAATTCCCGAGTGTATATGGGGATTCAGCCTTGGTAATTAGTCAGGTCAAGGGAGAATGGGATACAAACATCTGAATCTTATCCCTTACCAAGAACATGTGCTAACCTTGATTCCATACTTCGAAGAGATTACTTTTGAGCATATCCCAAGAGAAGAGAATCAGTTGGAGGATGCATTAGCTACCATGTCATCCATGTTCAAGGTTAGATGGGACAATGAGACTCCCAAAATTACCATTCAAATATTCAATGAACCGGCACATTGCTACAAAATTGATACTGATGGAGTAGAAGAAAAACCTTGGTTTCATGAAGTAAAAAGGTACCTTGAAGTTCAAGAATGCTCTGAAGGGGCATCGATCAGTGACAAGAAATTCCTACGGAGGTTCTCGGCTAATTTCTTCTTGGGCAATGGAATTATTTACAAGCGCAATCATGATTCAACTCTACTTCATTGTATGGACAAGAAGGAAGCAGAGAATATCATGGAAGATATGCACAAAGGAATCTTTGGTACTCAATCCAATGGGCATACTATGGCTAAGAAGGTTTTAAGAGCAGGTTATTATTGGTCGACTATGGAAAGCTATTGTCACCACCACTCGAGAACTTGTCATAAGTGCCATATCTATGGTGATAAAGTTCATGTTCCTCTAGTTCCTTTGAATGTTTTGATTGATCCATGGTCATTCACAATGTGGTGCATTGATATGATTGGAGAAATGAAGAATGCTGCTTCTAACGAACATCGCTTCATTCTCGTCGCCATTGAATACTTCACAAAATGGGTTGAAGCAACCTCGTTCGTCTCTGCTACCAAGAATATGGTTGCTCGGTTCATAAAACATAATCTTATCTTCCGGTATAGGATCCCCGAGAGAATCATCATGGACAATGGCACCAACCTCAACAACACTATGACCACTGAACTCTACACGTATTTCAAGATCAAGCACCATAACTCTTCTTCGTATCGACCAAAGATGAATGGTGCAGTGGAAGCCTCCAACAAGAATATTAAGAAGATCATACAGAAGATGGTTGTGACTTACAAAGACTGGCATGAGATGCTACTGTTTTCTCGTCATGGGTATCACACTTCAGAGTGAACATCAACTGGGGAAACCCCATTCTCTTTGGTCTATGGTATGGAAGTTTTTCTACCTGTGATGTTTAAATTCCTTCTCTGAGGATTATGAAAGACGCAGATTTAGACAAAGACGAGTGGATTCAGACCAGATGGAAACCGATTGTCACCACCACTCGAGAACTTGTCATAAGTGCCATATATATGCTGATAAAGTTCATGTGTCTCCAGTTCCTATGAATGTTTTGACTGCTCCATGGCCATTCGCAATGTGGGGCATTGATATGATCAGAGAAATAAAGCATACTGCTTCTAACAGACATCGCTTCATTCTCGTTGCCATTGAATACTTCACAAAATGGGTTGAAGCAGCCTCGTTCGTCTCTGCTACCAAGAATATTGTTGCCCGATTCATAAAACATAATCTGATCTTCCAGTATGGAATCCCCGAGAGAATCATCATGGTCAATTGTACCAACCTCAACAACACTATTGTGATCGGTGGATCTGGAACTGACTGTTTAAAGCTGGTTCGCGAAATGTCGCGGAAGCAAGAGTCGCCACCGTCTTTTATTTTCTCCAAATGGAAAGGACAAAAGCACAGAAAAATTCCTTAAAGAGATTGCTCTCGGTTCGGGAGGTAGGTTATAGAAAGGGAAGGTGCTAGCACCCTTTCTATCCATGGTTATCCATGGGCTCTTAGATACTTGCTCATTTGTGTTTTCAAAAATGGTTTGTTTGCTTTTCAATGTGAGTGGGTTTTGAAAAAGTTTCGTTTGAAAAATTTCTAAGTAACTCTTGTATCTGTCCTCAAGAGTGTATGAAAAATTTGTTTGAAAACTTTTAGAAAGTGTAGGTGTGAAAAGTATTTTGTTTGTTTTTGAAAAGAGCAAGTATCTATGAGAATCTACCTACCCTAAGGAATTCGTCTGTGTAAATGTCCTTATAGTAGTGCCATCCCACCATTGAGAGGTAGGTAGCACTACCGTTGGAGGTGTTAGGGTCAATTCGATGTTCGGGACATGGTGATCACCAGAGCAATAGGAAGACACCTTAGAAGCTACCCTCATGCCAGGTTCCCGGATCATGAGGACTTACTAAGACATCCTCTACTCGACGACCACCTTTCGAGGGGCAAGGCAACAGTGAAGCGTACCCTAGGGGTGGTGTGTGAATTGTGTGTCATTTTCAGTTTATTGTTTGTCTTGCCATGCATTAGTGATCTACGTTTTGATTTTATTTTTGGGCATTCATTCTTTCATGTTATTGTTTAGCAATTAAAGGTGCGGGAATTTAAAGTGCGGAAAAGATAAATGGTCCTACGCTATTACAAAGGCGCGGGTCTACAACGCCAAATTAATCCAGACCCGATTTAAAATAAATTGCAGAAAATAAATGTCTAATAGCTATTACATGGCTTTGGTACAATTACATTATATTTACATCAAAAATAAATAAAACGCGCGAAAAAGGAAAATATGACCGAATGCGAGGGTGTTGGACCCTTTAAGGAATTAAAATAAAATTAATGGAATAATTAAATTAAATAGAAAGAAAGAACTTGTTTTTTATGTTTTTTTTGTATTTATGGATTTAAAGAAAATTAAATTAATTAAAAGTCAAATAATTCTAGTTCTAATTGTTTTTTAATTTATTAAAGAAAATGCATTAAAGCTAAAACCTAGAATAAAAACTAATTAATTATAAAATTTATTTACAAAAAATTAATGATTGATGATAAAAATATTTAATTAAACAAAAGATAAAAAAAGGATTAAAGATCTATTTTTATTATTTTTTTGGTTTATTGTGAAAAAAGAATTAAATTATAACCTAGGGTTAAATCTAAATTAATTATGGAATTTAATTGCAAAATTAATACTAAAATAAAATTATTGCTTTTATCTTTTCTGATTTTTTTTTTATGTTTTTTATATTTTGAAAATATTAGTTAATTAAAATAAAGCAACAATTAAAAGAATATAAAAATAATAAAAAGAAACAAAAAAAGAAAGAAAATTGTAAAACCTAAGGGGGTGAAACCCCTAATTTGGAGGTAAAGTCCATGGAGATTCTGGCCCAATAAGCATGTCCGTTTGACCTTTTTGAGTAGCATGTAGCACGTTGACTGCAGCCTATGGTATTCATCAATTCTCAGCCTTTGATCTGATGGACCTGGACAGATGGACGCTGATTTTTGAGCGTGTATGATGTGCTTCAAGGCTGAATCTGCACGTGAATGTTAATAGCAAAATAATATTGAAAACATGCAGACCTGGGGCTCGAACCCAGGTCTTGGACGTGAACGCACTCAAAGTTTGCCAGCTGAGCCACTGAAGCCTTTTGTTAAATAAACAAACAAGAAATAATATAATATGAACAACGCATTAATGGATTAAAGCGCGCGAATTTTTGAACTGGCCTATCGCCATTTGCCAACGCATCATCTTCTTCGCGTGTTTTGTTTTTTTTCTGAAACAAGAACATATTGGCCACGGTTTTCCATGCGTTCCCTTAGGCATGCTATTAGAAAATAGCGATTAGCTCCATAGTGTTCATAAATTAGGCGCGAGCATGGTGTCTTCTTCGTCTAAGCGCGCTGATCACGGCCATGGTACTGTGGCTCCCTAATTTTGCCTCCTCTTAAAACCCCTAATTCAAATCCCTGCAAACCCTAAAAAGCAACAATGGCATATTTGTGTACAAGGCATAAAAACATAATTAAACAACATGATAAGTATCAGAATGCATCATTGAACAAGAATACATAAATTAAATGTCATGGAAATGCCTCAAAATTAAGATACGAGTATGCAACTTTTTGAGAAAAATTTGGATTCTGTACAGTGTTTCAAGAGGTTATCTTTGATGTTTGTGATTGGAATACGTCCTACAATGCTTGAGGAAGCTAATGGGATGGGAATTTTGGCTTGAAACCACCTCTAACTGAGTTTTCAGATTTGAGATTTTTTGTGAAAAAGTGAGCTTTTGTTTTTAAGATTCCTGCGCAGCTTAGTGTGTAAAATGGTTTTTGATCACTTGTATATCTCTTAGGCAATGTGTATGAATGATAGTTATGGCCAATAAAGCCTTGCTTTGATGTTTTGGATTTTCACATAAACCACCATTATCAACTTTCCATTTTGAGTCCATTTTTGAATTCTTGCCTTGTTTACTCCCTTGCACGAATTTTGGTAGGCACATAATGATGTTTCAAGGCTAGTTAAGGCCAAATATTCCCTTTTAAATTAATTTTTGAATTTCTTTTGATTTTAAAAGATTTAAAATTAATTAAATCCAATAAAATCAATAAAAATGAAAAAATTAATAAAAAAATCTGAAATAAAAGGTGGGATACGTGGGAAGCATGGCCAAGTTAATTCAAGTGGAAAAAGTGGGCCCCTTTTGTCAAAAATGAGATTTCAAGGATAAATGATTTTGGCCATTTCACAAAAATTTCCCAACTTCTCCAATGCATAACTTGCTCAATTTTTAAGCTTTGCTCATGTTCTTGGACATTTTAGAAAGGTCTTGAAGTCCTCTAAACAATGTCTTTGGTCCCATGTCATTTTGATTTACCAATCTCAAGTTATGGCCTTTGACTTAAAGTCCCTTTTTGTTGACTTTTGAAAATGACCTATAATGTTGAAATTGATAACTTTTTGTGAGAGCATTTCTTGGACTTGAAGTATGAAGATGAGTTGTAGGAAATGTCTTTCTCTTCAAAATGAGCTTTGGATGGAATTTTTCTGATAATCCATGTGAAAGTTATGCCTTGGTCAATTTCAGTTGACTTTTCCAACTGTCCAAAAATAGAAACTTTTGCATCTTGATGATTTTTGAGCCAAGTTTTGAGAATCATGATCAAGCATTGATCAAATGATGTTTGTGGCTTCAAAATGAGATGTTGACCAAAAATTTGAACTTTTGACTGCCAAATGACTATTTTGCCCCTACAGTTGACTGTAGTGCAATTAGGGTTTTGACTGTGCAATTTTGTGCTGAAAGTCTTGAAACTTGACATGTAGGTGCTTGACAATGTTTATGTGCATGGGAGACTTGATTGATCCCTTGAAAACTTCAGCTTCCTTGTGAGAACCAAAACCCTAGTTTGACTGGCTTCAGGAGGGTGGTTGACTGTGTAGCCTTTGAGTAGACTTGAACCAATTGTGGATGATTCTTGTCAAAACTTTGAAGGTTATGGGAGGGAAAATTTTGGGGTACAACAACTATGATCACTAAACTTTGCACGCATTTTAATATCAAGCACCACAACTCTTCTCCGTATCGACCAAAGATGAATGGTGCAGTGGAAGCCGCCAACAAGAATATTAAGAAGATCATACAGAAGATGGTTGTGACTTACAAAGAGTGGCACGAGATGTTACTGTTTTCTCTTCATGGCTATGACACTTCAGTTCGAACATCAACTGGGGCAACCCGATTCTCTCTAGTCTATGGTATGGAAGTTGTCTTACCTATCGAAGTTCAGATTCCTTCTCTGAGGATCATGAAAGATGCAGATTTAGACAAAGATGAGTGGGTTCAGACCAGGATAGACTGGTTAAATCTGATTGATGAAAAGAGGCTTGTGGTTGTCTGTCACGGTCAGATGTATCATAATAGTATGATCGAGGCATTCAACAATAAAATCAAGCACCGGGTATATCAGGCTGGTGACTTTGTAACAAAGTGCATCATTCTACCGCAAGGTGATCCTAGGGGAAAATGGAATCCCACATACGAAGGGCCATTTGTTATCAAGAAAGTATTTTTGGGAGGTGCTATGATACTAACCACCATGGGCGGTGAATATTTCCCGCACCCTGTGAACATGGACATAATTAAAAGATACTACACATGAAAATGACCCGCTAGGTTGACTGGCCTAGGAAAAAATAAAGGCATCCTGGCAAACCAAAAGGGTTTGGGCAAAAATTAGGGATATATATATAAAAGATTGTACACCCGGCAAATTGAAAACCTAAAAAGGTGGTTTGGGTAAAAAATGGGTATCCTGGTGTACTGAAAACCCGAAAGGGTGGTCCAGGCAAAAATTAAGGATTAAAGCGTACGACTATGTCCCGTTGGATCACTTATAACAAGCTTTATTACCAAAGTCAAAAGTTCAAATGGTACAGATCAGTTCAATTAACTTCTTCCGACAGCAAGGGATGAGATGTTCGAAGACATATGGGCAATAGTGGAGTTGGAACCCAACGAGATCATTTCCACATAGCTATATGTTTTGTTTTCACTTTGTACTCTTTTCATTTCATGAAAATTTCCTCTTACTAGGATTTATGTCTCTGTACAAAATCGCTTGTTTATGGGCAAACTATCAATACAAATACATCCTAAAATTCAAACTTTTTGTTTTTTAATTTTTCTGTTTTGTTTGCAAAAACGTCCAATGACTAAAATTGAATGAACATATGCATATGAACACGATTAACTGTTAACAGATATATTCATAAGAACAGGAATAAGCATTTACTCAAGACTCTAGGAGTTGGGATGATGTTCAAGCTGTCCACAAATCCCCACAGAGCCACTTCCATTGGATTATCCCCATAGAGTAGTCTTCACAAAACAATCTTCAACAAAGATATATCCCCCACAAAATAGGATACACCAATCATACTCACCATTCGAATTCCCCAGCATATAAAAGAATATGATATTTTTCTCGACAATATCACCCACCTATGGAGTTTCAATCAGTAAAGTTCATGGAAGTTCTCTTCCCCCACTGAGTATATTCCTCCAAAACTGTAAAACCCCCTACATATTTCTTCTCTCCAACAAAGCTCATTTCCTCAACAAAGGTGTTTCATGAGTAGAGTATTTCTCTGTCAATAGGGTTTATTTCCCCAATAGATTACATTCTTCCCAGCTTGAGTCTATTCCTCAGATGGTTACGAATCACCGGAAAAATTCCTCTCCCCAGTGAAGTCGCCACTATCCCCAAAGAGTTTCTATGAAACCTGGAACCAGACCAGATATCAGTTAACTTTATCTTCCTCAGATGAGTCAGAAGGTTATCCATCTCTTTTATCCCCAATCAGGGTATATAAGAATTAAACTCTCCAGTAGAGAAATGAACAACTAATGTTCCTAAACTCTTCTCCCCAAAACAAAAGTCAACATCCCCCGGTGGAGTTTCCTCAAACAACAAGCAAGAATCCCCAGCGAAAGTATTCTAGACAAGTTTTAAGATTACACATGTTCTTCATCCCTAGCACCAGCCAGTGATTCATTTTCCCCAGCAAGATGGCATATGAAACTGTTGATACACTCCCAACATCATTTCACATTCATACATCATTTACAAATATCATAGCATATGCATACGAAACGCATATAGCACATTCTCATTTATTTTGAGAACACCATTATGAAATACATTTTATACATCATGACATTGCATCCAACTAACTCTTTACCTTTTCAAGAAATATCAATCAACATACAAACATCATCAACTACTTATATGACCCGAAAATCTTCTCCAAGGCTACATCTGACAAATGGCTATTTCAACAATTTCCTCAGAGGTTCATTCTAAAAAAAGACATCTTCTGGCTCAGATTAAATCGACTATAGATTTATTCTGATACTTCTTCCAGTAGACCTCTTATGGCTCAGATTAAATCAACCATAGGTTTATTTTGATACTTCTTCTAGTTGAAGATGGTCGTAGATAGGTTCTGGCTCAGATTAAATCAACCATAGATTTATTCTGATACTTCTCCCAGTTAAAGATGGACGCGGACATCTTCTGGCTCAGATTAAATCAATCATAGATTTATTCTGATACTTCTTCTAGTAGACATTTTTTTGGCTCAGATTAAGTCGACCATAGATTTATTCTGATACTTCTCCCAGTTAAAGAAAGACACAAACATCTTCTCGCTCAGATTAAATCAAGTGTAGATTTATTCTGATACTTCTTCCTGTAGACATTTTCTGGCTCAGATTAAATTAGGCATAGACTTATTATGATACTTCTTCTAGTAGACATTTTCTGGCTCATATTAAATCGAGCATAGATTTATTTTGATACTTCTTCCAGTTGAAGTCAAGCGTAAACTTAGTCTAATCTCTATCAACAGTTACTTTGGATGGCATCTATAAGCCAATCTCCGATGACTCACTGTTACCTCTCCAAATGGAATCTTTAAGCCCATTCCAGGTATAATCAACCAACAACATTACTTCGTGCACCAACGAGTGCAAATTTATGGGCACTTAAGTGTTCAATCATCTTCTATCTTCATGTCACAAATGGAGAACATGCCAATCTTACTCTTCAATTTTAAGAAGATTGAACAGGGGCATCTATTGTACCCCAAAATTTTCCTCCCATTTTCTTCAAAACATGCTCACAAAGGTCTCAAATACTCAAAACTACTCAAGAGTTTACTGGTCAAACCTCCTCCTAAGCAAGGGTCTACAGCTAGGGTTTTTTTCTTCACAAGGAAGATTGGGTTGCAACGGTCTAAAATGACTTTCATGGTTCATTATGGGTCCTAAATAATGCTTATGTCAAGCCTTAAGTCTTGCATCACATGTTTGTTCAGTCAATGGCTCAGAAAATTAAAAGTCAATTGTATTAGGTAAAAAGTCAACTATGGTCAACATACAGTCAAACTTCAAATTTTTTTGTCAACATTAATAATTTGAGGTGATATTCATCATTTTATCAAGGGTTGATCATGATTCCTCAAGGAAAGCCCTCAAATCATCAAAGGTCAAAAATTTCCAAATTAGGGTTTTAATTGAAGATGACTAATCATTGACCTTTGGCCTAGTGCATGAAATAATGGCTTAAAGCATTATCTCAAGGGCTCATATAAAACATCTTTACCTAATTACATGGATCAAGACATTTCTAAAGATACAAGTGATTGATAGTTGAAGAATTTAATCAATTGATAAAAAGTCAACAGTCACACAAAAGTAAAACTTTGACTTTTTGGTCAACATTGGAATTCAGAAATCAAGAATCATCAAAACATTCAAAATTATCAAGTTTTATCATCAAGAATCAAAAAAGTCAACAAAAGTCAAAAGTTGGAAAATTTTCCAACACTTAGAAAAATTTCAGTGTTTTGTTCTTAACAAAGTCACTACTTTATGGCCATTTTTCACTCAAGATACAAACTGATTCAAGGAAAACTTTCAACATGAAAGTTGTAGAGATTAATGAATTATACAACTTTGTTAGATGATCCTCAAAAAGTTCTTGGATAAAGAGGTATGTGCCCATGAAGTTCTGATACTTTTTACCTAACACTTAGAAATATTTTTGATCAGTTTTCAATCTCAACTTCTTGGCTAATTTTTTTACCAATTTCCCTGTTGATTTAGCCAAAGTGGTCAACATTAAAGTTTAAGATCATGTTATACGCTTTTCAAAATGTCTAAGAGAATAAAAATATCATGCTTGAGCTGAGAGTTTCAAAGAATTGAAGTTGGACATTTCTACTTAATTTAGAGGTCATTTCTTTGGTGGCTATATGATCAAATCTCCATGCCATGCCTTGTAATCTCACTTTTCAGGCCTCTAAACCCACAAATATCTACATAATCAGTTGATTTCACTTACTTTATGGCTATTATCCAATTGAATCAAGCCTTATCCAATGGATCATGCCGTTTTTGGAACTAAAGCTAACACTTTCATTCTTATAAAGTGACTTTAATCACAAAGTCCATTCTCCTTGAGCATATAACATGTTTCCTCTATAAACACTCAACCTAAAAGATCAGATAATCATGCTTAAAGTATCCAACAACTCTATGAGACAAGGTACAATGCATTGGAACCATGTTCTTCATGGTTACTTCATAACTAAGCTTCCAAACCACAACTTGTTATCTTGCAAATCTGGTTACTTCTATTTCTCAAACATTTTGTCTATAAATAATGTGATCATTTTCAAGCCAAGACATGAATTGACAAGCCCTCTAAACCTCTCATACACTCTCAAGCGAGAATTGTCCATAAAAACCTCCATTCTTGAGCTTCAAAGTCCAAAAATTTGAAACTCATAGCTCTTGCAATATCTTTGCAAACCAAACACCAAATCATCATCAATACACCATATAGAAGTGATTCAAACTCTTGTTTCACTTATGTAACTCCATTATCATCATTCACTATTTTCAATTTCTATCCTTGCAACTTGACTTGGACAGATCATTCCAGACACTCTCAAAGCAAAGTAAGGATTGCAATACATTCACCAAGGTCCCAACAAGCTAAAGCAATCATCATTTTACTTTTGGAAGTGCTTGAAGAAGCGTTGGACTTTCTCTAACTTGGTACAAATTTCAAACTTTGAATTCTTTATTTAAGCATCATTTGCATATACATTCTAAAGAAAAAAATGTAGATATCATGTTACTGAAACTATCCATGTCCTTCAGTTGCATTTTAATTAACTGTGTGATGAGAATTTTGGAACTGAGTTTTCTGAAATGTTAGGGTTTCATTTTGGTACCAAACAAAATTCGTCCTAATCGTTGATTTATAGCTTTTAAAAAATACATGGTTGAATTCCTTGTCAAAAATTAAACAAGTTTGATGTTTACATCTTTCAATTTGGTTGAGAAACAAGCATTTTCGAAAATTAAAAAATGGTGAAATTATGTTGTTGTTGTTACTGTCTGCGCGCGGGGAAGAAGAAGGGTGTGCTGGCATTTTCAAAATTTCATATTTTGGCTCATAATATATTTATTGGATGTTGTTTCATATCCGGATGAAAAAACCACCCCAGTGGTATACATAGCACGCATGTAAGCTAAGGGTCTGGGGTTTGAATCCCCTTCACCCCAGACCTTTTGGTTTAATTTTCTTATCATCCCTACCATGCACCCTTGTTCTCTCAACCTTTAGATCTTCATCAGGACATCATCAACATCATCCAATGTTCCAGACCAACTGGCCTACGGTGAACCTTCGATGGTTGACCGCACCATATTTCACGGGCCTATAGCTAGGCCTGGACTTACCCTGCTATCAGCACCCCCAATTTCTACTTAACTCAGGCCCATTTCCTCATTTCTCTATATTTTTCTATTATTGTTTTATCTTGTTTAGTTATTTGCTTTATAAAATAAAATACAATAAAATGTAATTGATTGGATAACTTATTAAATTGAGAAATTATATTTAATATTATTAATTAATTTATTAATTAATTTTCTTAAATAAAATTATTTAATTTAATTAGTTATTTAAATTATTTCAATTGGGTTGTATTATTTGTTTATTTATACTTTTAATAGAACTTTCTATTTGTCATCCCTATTCAAATTCATACCCCCAATTTCCTTTTGCAGCATCATGCCCTTTTAATTTATTTTTCTTTTTTTTTGTTTTAATTAATTATTTCTTTTTTAATTATTTTTTATAAAATCAGAAAAAAATCATAAAATCATAACAAATTTAGATCTATGTTTTTTTAATTAATTAATTTAATTTTTGATAATTGAAATTAATTTAATTTAATTATATTTTGCCTTTATTTATTAATTAAATAATAAATTAATTAGAATTAAGGTTTACTAATTATTTCACACGTCAAATATTTTTCTAAACAAAAACAAGAAAAATATTTTCTTAAATGCTTAGAATTTTTTAGGTTTTTTAATATCCTTTCCCTTTCCAATCTCCACGCGTTTAATTAATTTTCGTCTTATTATCATTAGGCAATTGTTAATGATATATAATAGATAAATTATGACTTTTTTATATTTTTACCCCATTTTGAAATTTATAGTTCCCCATCCCCGAAGCGTTGTAATAACGTAGATTATTTCCCCAATTTTACTTTTTGCAACTACGTTGAATGTATGTATATATTTAACCGTATAGTAATTAGGTGTGTATGGCAAGCTCTAAAACAAAACGCTAGATAACCATAAATACAAAATAAATTAACTGAAATCAAAACACTTCACACACACACACACACACACCTCTATGGTGACCCTTACTTGTTACCTCAGATTTTAACAGTCATGTCCCTCGAATATGGGACGCTTTAGCAAAGACCCTTGATTAAAAAAGACCGTAGTCCCTCGATGACCCTTCGATGTTGCCTTCCGTAAATGATCTAGGTCTCTTATGAAATTTGCTAAAGTGTCATGCAAGTTGCCTTCTATGACTGTACGATGACCCGCGCATGTCCCTCACATCCAACGATAGGGCTTCCTACTAACTAATGGTAGGGTAGCACCATATAAAGGAGGATAAAAAGAATGAAAACTGTTTTGAGTAGGTAGAACGCTCGTAGTCGCTTGATCACTTTTTCAAAACAAAACATCTTTTCACAAAACAACACTTTCTTTTACAATATTTTCAAAACAAACATTTTATATACATTCTCAACGATACGAGAATAATTAGAAAATTGCCGCACTTAGGCATTTTAAAAATATTTTCAAGCATACACAAGCAAAAAGCATTTCCAAAAGTGATCTAGAAACTAAGAGCTCATAGAAAACTACGGATGAAAAGGGTTCTAACACCTTCCCTCTTCATAACCTACCCCCTTACTCAAAAAAATCTCTTTTCACCCTTTCCTTTATTGGATAAAAGAAAAGCCGATGGCGACTCTTGCTATCCGCAACATTTGTGATTAAACACAAAACACGAAAGTCAGTTCTCCTACCGTATTACACCAACGATTTAGGTTGGTCAATTCCTTCTTCAGTTTCCTTGAGTATGTCTTTCATAGATGCACCTACACCATGAAGAGAAATATCTTTCCCAACATTATTTGGGAAAGACTCATCAAAAGTAACATAAACCTACTCTTCAACAATAAGTAATCTCTTTTTATAAACTCGATATGCTTTACTAGATTATGAGTATCCAATAAAGATACCTTCATCGACTTTTGCGTTAAATTTCCCAAAGATTATCCTTTCCATTATTTAAAACAAAAATATTTACATACAAATACATGAAGATGCGATAAATTTGGTTTTCTAGCTTTTAAGAGTTCATTGGGAGTTTTGTCAAGAATAAGACTGTTGTATCCCAAAATTTTTCCTCTCATATTTCTCAAAACATTGCAAGAAAGATCTCCAAGTGGCTCAAGATTACTCAAGAGTTGGACAGTCAAGCTATCTCCTAAGGCAGTCAACCCCAAATTAGGGTTTTGTATGCATCAAGATACTTGAGTCCAAATGATCTCAAGTGCTCCCAGATGTCCTAATATGTTCTCAAGTTCATCCATGTCAAATTTCAAGCCTTGCAGAGGAAGTTTGCTTAGTCAATTGCTCAAAGGGTCCAAAAATCGATTGTGCTAGGGCAAAAGTCAACTGTGACCCAAATACAATCAAACCTCAAGGTTTTTTGTAAAAATTCTCATCTTGAAGGATATTTCATAATTTGATCAAGGGTTGATCATGATTCATCAAGGACTGCTCAAAATTCATCAAGACTCAAAAGTTGCTAAATTAGGGTTTTGTAGGAAAAGTCAACTCCACTTTGACCAAGCATAACTTTCTCATACTTTATTAGAAATGACCCATCCAAATCTCATTTTGAATGGGATGCAATTTCCTACAATCCATATTCATACCCCAAGATCAGAAAATGCACTCACAAGAAGTTATAAATTTGGAAATTATGGGTCATTTTTGAAAGTCAACAAAAACACCTTTTTTGTCAAAGCTTATAACGTGAGCATGGAATATCAAAATGAGATGAGACCAAAAGGGCTGGTTAGAGGACATCTCAAGCTTTCTAAAAAGTCCAAGAACACCTCCAAAAGTGCAAAATTGTAGAAGTTATGCATTGTTGAAGTTGGGTATTTTTGCAAAATTGCCAAAAGTCAACTAACCCCAAAACTTCAAATTTTGTCAAATGGGCCCATTCTTTTCCACTTGATTTGAACTTTCCACATTTCACACGTGTACTAGCTTCAGCCTTGTGTCCATTTATCAATTTTATTATTTTATTTGATTTTTTATTGAATTATTTCATTTTAAGTCAATTTAAATCAAATAAAATCCCAAAACTTGATTACATGAGATCTTTTTCTATTTTCAGGACTTAATCATCATCATGATCAGCATCAAATTCGTATCTCATCATATCATGACCCAAAAGATGGATTTTTGACAAATTAGGCAAGCTTTCAATGGTGGATCAAATCAAATGTCATGGCATTGATGTGCAAAGATTCAATCCACAAATGTTAACCTAACACATTCCATGATACATATAGAAGCCAAAGGCACGAAATTGGAGGCTAGAGGCTACAAGAACACTGAAAACAAAACTTGGGAAAACTGTGAAAAAGCTTGAGTTCAAATTCACACTTAGAGGCAAATTCGGAAGCCAAGAACGATCTCAATCGTTTCCTTGACAATCACTGAAGCAGAACCAATCCCTAGCAAGCTCTCATACACGTTCTAAAGCTCTGTAAGTATCTCAAAAAACCTCTATGCATTTGAATTCGTATCTCTTTATTCCTGCATATTTTGTACAAACTATGGGCATATTCATGATCCTCATCAAATTTCCAAGCTTTCTGTATCATCCAATTTTATTTATCTGACCTGTAAAGCCAAGAACTGAATCTAGGGTTTTGTGGTTTGTTTTTTGGACGTTTCCCTTACAGGTAAAATTAGCCCCAATAATGGTCATGGACATGACCGAAAGAGAAGGACGAACACAACCATGGTCTTGGGAGGAGTTTTTATGGCCTAGAATTGATTTTGGGATTGACCTGTGAATTTAGCTGCAGATCTAAATCTGCAGGTAATGTTACAGGGAGTGAGGAAGAAGACGATGGCGTGTCGTCTCCTTAGTGGCTGGTCCAAACTTAGCGCTCTTTATTTTTTGTTTCTGGCATATTAATTCATTTTTCCTTTATTTTTATTGTTTTGTATATATTAAAAATTGAAATAAAGTGGCGCAGTGGTAGTGGCGTGGATCCAATATCCAACTGGACCTGGGTTCGAATCCCAGGTCCTCCAAGTTTGCATTTGTTATTTTTCTACAGGTTATCTGATGCAAATCAAGCATTGTAGCACACCATACTCCCTCACTCAATCACTTGCCAGATGGCCCCAGGCAAGATCTGGTGATCCAGATGGAACGTCCACCATGCTACCAAGTCAAAGTGCACACACTGGATCTTACAAAGTCAGCCAGGCCAACACAATTGGGGCATGGAAATTGCTATTCAGACTTCCAAAAATCAGGCCCACACCCATAACTCTTTCTATTTCATCTTTTTATTTTATTTAATTATTTGTTTTATTATTTTTATTTTATCAATTAACCAATCAATTCTTTTTCTTAATAAAAATTAAAAACCAAAAATATTTTCTTTATTAAATTAAATTTTAGTATTTTCTTTTTTTTAACAAATCAGTTAATTAATTTAGTTTTAATTAGGATAACTTTAATATATTATATAAACAATTAAAATTAACTTAGACTTAATTAGGTTTTATTAACATTGATCAATTTTATTTTCTTTCTTTAAATATCAAAAAACCCAAAAAAAATTATTTTTTAATTAATTAATTGATTTAATTTAATAATTAACTTAGCTTAATTTCTTTCTTAATTCAAAAATAACCAAAAAAACATTTCTTTAATAACAAAGGGTCAAAACCTTAGAACTTGCGCCCGATTTAATTTCGCGCACGCGATCCATTTTATTCGATATTGTAGTTGTTTCCGGAATGTAATAGATAATTAGGACTATTTTTATCGCTTTATTTATTTTCCGCATTTAAATTTGAAAGGGTTGCTTTTGGCGATGTAAATACCCGACGCCTTGTAATAGTTAGTTAAATTTCCGCAATTTAATTTCCGCAACTTATAAACTGCTAGATGTTTGATAATAGGGATGCATGACAAGAATGAATGTTTAACCTAAAATCAACATAGATCACCATTGACATGTACAAAGATAAAATAAACTGAAAACGACACACTCGCACATGAGCACTCTTAGGGTACACCCCACTTGGTTGCCTTCGTACGCGGTCATTGAGTATAGTTGTTTTAGAGGTCGCCCTCTTGTCTAAAGATCATAGTCGCCTCGAAATGGTTGCCTCGGATATTGTTGCCTAAAAACAAATGATCTAAGACATTAGGGTTACCGCTAAAGCGTCCTAACATTGCTTTGGTGACCATAAGTCCCTAAATTCGAATTGACCCTTAAAACTCCAACGACGGTGCTACCTACTCACTAATAGTGGGATAACATTGTCTAAAGGATATTAGCATAGAACGATTCCTTTTTCGAGTAGGTAGATAGTTCTTAGATACTTGCTCATCCAAAACAAAATTTTCACACTTACACTCCTTTTCAAACAAAGACTTTTTTCAAACCCACAATCACAAAGAAAGCAAAATTTTGAAAATAATATGAGCAAGTACCTAAGATCCCATGGATAACCATGGATAGAAAGGGTGCTAACACCTTCCCTTTCTATAATCTACCCCCCGAACCCGAGAAATATCTCGAAAAAGGAATTTTTCTGTGCTTTTTTCCTTTCCTTGTTGGATAAAATAAAAGTCGGTGGCGACTCTTGCTTACCGCAATATTTTGCAAAAACAAACGCAAAACGCAAACCAGCATTCCAAAAAACAGTCAGTTCTTCCCACCGTATCACAGAACTGGCGACTCTGCTGGGGACGCTTAATAAGTGGGGTGTACCTTAGGATTAGATCATTGTGTTTTCAATTGTTTGCTTTGTATGATTTATCTTTGTGGGCTTGAATCGGAGTTACTATAGATCCTAACCCGGATCTGGGGGACACCATTTAGGTAAGTAGCAATAAACTGTGAGGGAACTGTACGGCATAGACCGATACGGTTGAAGCAGTAGCTACGTTGGTGTGGCACTTTAGTTTGTACCGATATCCCTTGTGTTGGAACGAGGAGAATATGGGTCTTCTAAGGGGTCATTAAGCACCAACTGACCTTAGAACCTTTAAATTGACCAACTTGGCCATAGAACAGTAGCAGTATGCTACACATAATGAGACTAAACTCTCACGATGATTCCAGCCGCAAGAAAAGGTTGCTAAACTAGAATTATGACCGATTGTGGGTAGTCAGTGATATTGAGATCCTCTAGAACCCGGTTACTATTTTTAGGACAGGTTTGAACCAACTGAACTGAAAGAGGGTAGTACCTAGACTCCTTGCCAGCCTGAAATCTAAGGGCTCTCTGTATGACTTGTGTGCCTTTGCCATGTTTGCTATTTGTGGATACTTGTGTTGTTCTTTCTATCATGACATAATAACATTGCATACATCTTGCATTCGACTAACCTATTTCAAATACAGGAGGGATTCATCTTTGTTCTGTTTTGTAGGTCATGGCACATATGCGTAAGAACACCATCCGGATCAATTTTGTCCAGGTTCCCGCTATGCTTAAAGAGTTGGTTGAAAAGATGTCAGATACTACCTCCTTCACCAGAAGACATGGGCATCTTCTTAGTTTGGTCACCTCCAAATTGGACGAGCAGATGATGAGTGTCCTAGTCCAGTTTTATGATCCACTGCACCGTTGCTTTACTTTTTAGGACTACCAGTTGGTCCCTACCTTGGAAGAGTTCTCTAATCTGCTCGGTATCTCTATTCTGGAACAGACCCCGTTTACAGGATGGGAGAAGATCCTTAGGCCGGAAGAGATTACTTCAGCCCTTCATCTGACAAAGGATGAGGTAATGGCTAATTGGGAGACCAGAAGTGGAGAAAAGGGCTTTCTGACTAAGTTCTTGGTTGGTAAGACTAATCATTTCTGGGATAGTCTAGACTTCAAGGCATTCGAAGATATTCTAGCTCTTCTGATATACGGCCTGCTATTGTTTCCTAACTCTGACTCCTTTGTTGATGTGAATATGGTAAAGATCTTCATCTCTGGCAATCATGTACCCACTCTCTGGGGTGACATTCTTCATCAGCTTTATGCCCGTACCGCTCGGAAGCGGGGAACCTTAATGTGTTGTGCTCCATTATTGGCGAGGTGGTTTATTTCTCACCTCCCCAAATCAGTGCTGAAGAACAAAGAAGGCATGGGCTGGTCTTATAGGGTTATGTCTCTCTCTCACAATGATATCATTTGGACTATTAAGGGTATGGACGAAGTGGCCGTTATTGATCGCTGTGGGGAATACCCCAATGTTCCATTGATAGGAACCCATGGAGGGATTACTTACAACCCATGCTTGGCCTTACGTCAGTTTGGGCGAGCCCAAAAGGAAGGATCTCATGAGCTGCTAATGCCTAGTATCATCTTTGATTTTCAAGGGGATAGTGACGAACAATGCCGCAGATTCATAAGGGCCTAGGATAGAGTTCACAGATCTGACCCACACGAGCTGGGTCCAAAGACTTCTCTTCCGATAGAGCCATATCTCTGATGGGTTCGCATCCGTGCCCAAAAGCTGGGAATGCCCTATGAAGCCATCTTGCCTATTATTGTTGAAGTTGCTGATGAGGAAGGGGTTCCTCCTACTATCTTACACCCTTACATGCCTACTGACATTGGGGCATTGAAGAGGTCCTGGATGCAGCTAAGGGAAGAGAGGGATACTTACCGAGAAAAGTAACACGAGCAAGAGCAGAAGATTCAGAAGTTGACAAGGGAGTTGGAAAAGGAGCAGATCATCAATGACTATGTCATCACTAAAGGCAAATGTCCATGGGAGCGTTGACGTCCTTTGATTATTCCCAGTTTTTATTTACTTTTTAGTATTTCCTTTCTTGTAACGCCTTAAGGGAAATTTGTTGAACAATTTGAATTTCAAGTTTATCTAATAAAAGTGTGTTTCATGTTCGGTTTACGAATTTGAATCTCTCAATGTCTTTGAAATCATATCATACGCATTTCATTCCATGCACCTCATAACAGGTACCCTTACAGGTCTCTTATCTTCTTCGCTGTTTATTTC
Source organism: Vicia faba (assembly GCA_948472305.1). NCBI lineage: Eukaryota > Viridiplantae > Streptophyta > Magnoliopsida > Fabales > Fabaceae > Vicia > Vicia faba. The sequence goes on along the minus strand of CATIWC010000807.1, from coordinate 70,943 downwards.
AGCATCATGTCTTCTGAACCATCAATTGAACAAGCAATCAAGGCTCTGCAGGCTCAAAATTCCCAATTCCAAGAGCTGTTCATGAATCTAGCTAAGTGTCAGCAAGATCTGAAGACCCTTATTCTTAAAGAGAAGAAGAAGAAGAAGAGGACAGTCCTGTTTAACACAGGTCACGGGTTTGGGAACAAGCTACGAGATGAAGTTGATTTGACCACCTCATCTGGAGGAAAAGATAGTCAGGAAGAAAGGAGGGCTCCTAGCCCTGTGGTTTCAGACAACGAGACAGACTTCGACGAAGACCAGTATCCTCCGGCTGAGGATAGATACAAGCAACTGGAAGACCGGTTGGGTGCGATGGAAGTTCAGAAGGTGCCTGGTCTGGAATTTGGAGATCTGGGTCTGTCATCTGGGGTGGTGATTCCCCACAAATTCAAAGCACCATCCTTTGCTAAGTACGACGTAATTTCTTGCCCGAAACTGCACCTCCGGTCGTATGTAAGGAAGATTCAGCCGTACACCGCTGATAAGAACCTATGGATCCACTTCTTTCAAGACAGTCTCTCAGGGACTTAGCTTGAATGGTTTTACCAGTTAGAAGGAGCCAGTATCCGCAGTTGGGAATATTTGGCTGCTGCTTTCTACAGGCAGTTCCAATACAATGCCGACCTCGCTCCTACGCGTACCCAACTCCAGGGTATGTCAATGGATGCGGGCGAAGGTTTCAAAGATTATGCTCAGAAATCGAGGGATCTTGCTGGAAGAGTGCAACCACCCTTGGCTGATACGGAGCTAGTTGATATGTTTCTGGGAACCTTGTCTGGTCCGTATTTCAACCATCTGATTGGAAGTTCATCATCCGGGTTTATGGAGCTGATCATGACCGAGGAAAGGATTGAGGCTGGTATTAAGTCTGGTAAGATACAGAAGGGTTCTTCATCAGGCACCGAGAAGAAGCCTTTTAAGAAGGAGTCAAGTGCTGTTTACAGTTCGAAAAGCCAGAATAGACCTGAACGCCACCAAGCTGTTAATGTGGTTGTTATTTCAAGACCTGTTGGGGCTCTTTAGCGCAACAATCAACAAAAGGCCGAGAGGCCTCGAAGTCAATTCACCCATATCAACATGACTTTGTCTCAGATTCTTCCATAGTTATTGAAAACCAATCTAGTAACTCCAAGGGAGGCTCCACAGAATCCCAACACTGCATCGCCTAAGTACAACCCTAATGCCCGCTGTGCTTTTCACTCAGATAGCCCGGGACATGATACAGATGATTATTGGGCTTTGAAGAATAAAATACAGGACTTAATTGATGCTAAGGAGATTGAGTTCGAGGCTCCCGAAAGACCTAATGTTGTGACTGCTTCTATGCCCAAGCATGGGGTGAATGCTATAGATGAAGACTCGTTTGTGGTTTCTGTGAAAGATATTGCTACTCTCTTGATGACTGTAAAGAAGAACCTTTTGTTAGCCGGTTTATTTCCAGGCTGTGACGAAGGTTGCCGTATGTGTTCTATCCTACCTACCGGTTGCCATCTTTTGAAGTCAGGTGTCCAACGCCTGATGGATGATAAAGAAATTCTGTTTGAGAAGATTGTTGTTCCTTTAGTTCATACTGAAGAAGTTGCCATAATCACCATTTTTGACAATTCTTCCAAGGCTTCCTCAAGAAAGCCTGTTAGAATTACATCTGTTCCAAGAATCGCACCATTGATCATCACTGTTCCTGGGCCTATCCCTTATACATCTGATAAAGTTGTCCCTTGGCACTACGGGGCTGATGTTTATTTTCATGGAGTTAAACAAGAGTTGGATGCTGGTACTGACGTCAACAATATTGTTGGACCTGCTAAAGTCACCCACAGTGGAAGACTCTTTCCCCCTGATATCTCTCCACCAACTGCCCGGAAACCTGTTAATATTACACCTACCAGTGTACCTACTACTATTCCTGTTCAAGTTCCAATTCTTACCCATGTTGCCGAGTCGTCTGACACTCAGGGCAAAGGGACCACTGATGAGCCTGCCCGGATGGAGGCACCGAAGACAATTACTGTTGAAGCCTCTAGGCAAGAGATGGAATAATTTCTGAAGATCATCAAAAAGAGCGACTACAATGTAGTCGAGCAGCTGAGGTAAACCCCGTCCAAGATTTCTATGTTATCTCTGTTTCTATGCTCAGAAGCCTATGCCAAGGCTCTGATTGCCTTCCTAAAGACTACACACGTACCGCAAGAAACATCAGCTGATCAGTTTAAAGATTGTGTGGCTAGTCTGACTGCTGATAATGGGTTGGGTTTCTCTGACGCCGACTTGATTGCTAAAGGGAAGAATCACAATGATTCCCTGCATGTCTCCATTGAATGCATGGGCACTACTCTTGCTCATGTATTAGTGGATACTGGTTCCTCATTGAACGTCTTGCCTAAGAAATCTCTAGACCGGTTGGACTGTGAAGGGTTGGAGTTGAAACCAAGCAACATCGTCGTCAGGGCCTTTGGCGGGTCTAAGAGGATGGTGCATGGAGAAGTGGATATTCCGATTAAGGTTGGTTCTCAGGTTTTCAACTCTACATTCTACGTGATGGACATTCGGCCGTCTTATTCTTGTTTGCTGGGTCGTCCATGGATCCACAAGGCTGGGGCAGTGACGTCTACGCTCCACCAAAAGCTAAAGTACCCAGTGAAAGGGAAGATTATGACAGTGCAAGGAGAAGAGGAGTACATGGTGAGCCACCTCAACTCTTTCCGATATGTAGAGATGGACGGGGAGTTCATTGAGACCCCGTTCCAACATTTTGAAGAGGTTCCCCAGACACTGGGATCAGCTGAAACTATCAATGAAGATCCTCCTATGAAGATGGCTTCCTTCAAGGATGCCCGGGCTGTTATTGAGAAAGGTGGGTGTGCAAAGTGGGGTCAACTCCCTGATTTTGCACAAAATACTAACAAGTTTGGTTTGGGTTTCACTGCAGAAGCTCAAAGGGTTGTTCGGAATGCACAGATCGGAAGAGCTCCCCTGTTTATCAGCAATTCAGGAGTGAATGCCATTGAAGACGATGTTGAAGAGTCTGAGTTCGACAGTTGGATCTATCCCACTACTGATGGTAGACTAAGCAACTGGACAACAAAGGACTTCATCCCAATTTCTTTTGTTACCCAGTAATGAGACTTTTTGTTTTGTATTTGTAACAGACAATGTTTTAAACTTTATGACCCAATGTCTTACCCGGGGCACCGTGGTTTTATTTGTGAGGGCTTTATGTGTGTCATCTACATATATCATTAATAAAAGCATTGGACGTTTCTTGCATTTCAAATTTTACGCTCCTTGTTTTTCTTTTTATATATTGCAAAACAATTGTTTTACACACACTCACGTATCATGATCTACATCCACTCTGGATCCCACTGATAACGACTCTGCTTTTTCCAGTTATGACTTCGAAAGTCCGATCAACTTAGCCGAAGACGAAGGTGAAGATGATTGTGAAGTTCCTGGTGAACTTGCTAGACTGCTACTTCAAGAAGAGAGGGCCATACTACCTCCAAGCCACCAATTCTGATACCTCCAATTGCAGGAAGACCATTGATCTTATACTTAAAAGTGCTAGATAATACAAAGAGGTATGCTGGGACAGCATGACGAGTCTGGCCGAAAAGAGCATGCTATTTACTGCTTTAGCAAAGCCGACTATGAGACCTAATACTCACTACTCGAGAGAACTTGCTGCGCTTTGGCATGGGCTACTCGTCGGCTGAGACAATACATGTTGGCTTATACCACCCTTTTTGATACCAAAAGATGTGAACGTCTTGACAACTCCGTGGCCTTTTGCTATGTGGGGCATTGATATGATCGGCGAGATTAGATCTACGGCATCCAATGGGCACCGTTTCATCCTGGTAGCCATTGATTACTTTACGAAGTGGGTTGAAGCAGCTTCCTTTGCTACAGTAACCAAGAACGTCGTGGCACGGTTCATTCAACATAATTTGATCTGTCGATACGGTGTACCAGAGAGGATCATTACGGACAATGGTACCAATCTCAACAATAAGATGATCATTGAGATCTGCAAACAGTTCAAGATACAGCATCACAACTCTTCTCCTTACCGGCCGAAGATGAATGGGGCTGTTGAAGAAGCTAATAAGAACATTAAGAAGATTGTGCAGAAGATGACTGTAACATACAAAGACTGGCACGAGATGTTACCATTTGCTCTCCATGGGTACCGTACCTCAGCACAGACGTCAACAGGGGCAACGCCCTATTCCTTGGTATATGGAATGGAGGCCGTATTACCCATTGAAGTTCAGATACCCTCTCTGCGGATTATGAAGGATGCAGGTTTGAGCGAAGATGACTGGATTCAGACCCGGCTTGATCAGCTGAACCTAATCGACAAAAAGAGACTTACTGCTATTTGTCATGGTCAGACGTATCAAAAACGGATGATCAAGGCATTTAACAAGAAAGTCAGACGACAAGAGTATCAAGTTGGGGACCTGGTTATCAAACGCATTATCTTACCTCAAGGTGATCCCATGGGAAAACAGACCCCTACTTATGAAGGGCCATTTGTGGTTAAGAACATTTTCTCAGGAGGAGCTATGATTCTAACCACCATGGATGGTGACGACCTTCCTCACCCCGTCAATGCAGACATAGTGAAAAGATACTACGCATAATCAAAGACCTGCTAGGTTGACTGGCCTAGGCAAAAATAAAGGCTTCTCGGCGAACCAAAAGGGTTCGGGTAAAAATAAGGGATGAAAATGAAACAAACTGTACACCTGGCAAGTCGAAAACCTGAAAAGGCGGCTTGGGCAAAAAAGGGTATCCCGGTGGACTGAAAACCCGAAAGGGCAGTCCAGGCAAAAATTAGGGATCAAAGTGTTACACTATGTCTCATTGGATCATTTTGCAGCCAGACTTCGGTATCAACTATCAAGCTCAGACAACACTAATCAATCTGATCTATCTTCAACCAACAACAAAGTGATGAGATTCTCGAGGATATAAGGGCAATAACAGGGTTGGAACCCAGTGGGATTATTCACATAGCTGTTTTGTTTAGTTTTTCACAATTTGTATAAACTATTATTCGGCGGTGTTCTCTTACTAGGACGTCAGCCTCTTGTACAAAAGCGCTTATTTACAGGCCTAACTTTAAAATCAATACAATTCATTTTCAAAGAGATTTCAAACTGTTTTTCCTTTATCTGTTTTGTCTTGCAAAGAACGTCCAATGTTCATTTTTGATATATGCATTTGACATTAATTGCTGCTCATCAATATTTACATGCGAAACAAAAGACGATTACGGGTAACGTCAGAAACTGGGGCAATAAAAATTGTCCAAACTATACAGTTGCTCTGTCCACCAGGTACAAAGGTAGATTCAGCTGAAGAATATGGCTAAGATACCTTCACTCCCCGCAGAGTAAGACAATAATGATAGCTCTCCCCAGCTGAGACTGACAACTGTGAATGAATCGGTAATATTCTCCCCAAGCAGAGTTTATCCACCATCAGCACTAAAAAGGCTTGATATCCCCGGCACTCTTAATATTCCCCAATGGAGTATAAGAATGCTCCCCGACAGAATACAAGATATCCCCAGTGGAGTTAAATTTTCCCAGCGCAGTCTGAAAAAGCTTCCCCAACGGAGTTGGGAGAATCATCCCCAATAGACTCTGGAAGTTTATCCCCAGCGGAGTACAAAAATAAATCTCCCCAGCCGAGTTCAAAGGATCATTCCCAGCAGAACTCAAAGGATTATCCCCATAAGAGTCTAAAAGGTTATTCCCATAGAAGTCGCAACTGAAGATCATCCCCAGCGGAGTTATTTCCTTTCACAAACAGGAATTCAATCCCCAATAGGATTCAATATCACCAGCAACGATAATTCATCCCGACGGAATTTATCAGTGGAATCTTCAGCAGAACATCTCTTCCCCACAAAGTAATATCCTTATTAGTTTATTCCCCCAACGGAGTCATCCACTCCTGCAGGTTTATTCTCTTCATTCGCCATCCCCAGCAGAAACGAAGAATCCAACTCTATTCTTCAGCAGCTATCCGGGATTTATTTTCCCCAGCTAGAAACATTACATTTCCATACATCATGATACATACATATACGCATCATACCACACAATCTCATTTATTTTGAGAGTATCATTGCTTGATATATGTCATGCATTTCATACATCATGACATTGCATATGACTAACTCTTTACCTTTTCAGGGAAAGAGGAATCAATAAACACCGTCGACTACTTATATGACCTGGTAGTCTCCTCAAAAAAAAATTTACATCTATGAAGGGCTGTTTCAGCGGATTCCTCAGAAAGATGCCCTCACAAGACTTTCGTCTGGTTCAGTTAAATCGATTCGAAGATTTTTTTCTGATTCTTATTCGGTCAAAGTTAATCCAAGACCTTCTATGGTTCAGTCAGATCGATGATAAGATCTCCCTGATTCTTATTCCAGTTGAAGATATTCCAAGACTTTCGTCTGGTTTAGTTAAATCGATTCTAAGATATTTTTTATTCTTATCCAGTCAAAGTTAATCCAAGACCTTCTCTGGTTCAGTCAGATCGATGCTAAGATCTCCCTGATTCTTATTCCGGTTGAAGATATTCCAAGACTTTCGTCTGGTTCAGTTAAATCAATTCTAAGATTTTTTCTGATTCTTATCCAGTCAAAGTTAATCCAAGACCTTCTCTGGTTCAGTCAGATCGACGCTAAGATCTCTCTGATTCTTATTCCAGTTGAAGATATTCTAAGACTTTCGTCTGCTTCAGTTAAATCGATTCTAAGATTTTTTCTGATTCTTATCCAGTCAAAGTTAATCCAAGACCTTCTCTGGTTCAGTCAGATCAACGCTAAGATCTCCCTGATTCTTATTCCAGTTGAAGATATTCCAAGACTTTCGTCTGGTTCAGTTAAATTGATTCTAAGATTTTTCTGATTCTTATCCAGTCAAAGTTAATCCAAGACCTTCTCTGGTTCAGTCAGATCGATGCTAAGATCTCCCTGATTCTTATTCCAGTTGAAGATATTCCAAGACTTTCGTCTGGTTTAGTTAAATCGATTCTAAGATTTTTCTGATTCTTATCCAGTCAAAGTTAATCCAAGACCTTCTCTGGTTCAGTCAGATCGACGCTAAGATCTCCCTGATTCTTATTCCAGTTGAAGATATTCCAAGACTTTCATCTGGTTCAGTTAAATCGATTCTAAGAATTTTTCTGATTCTTATCCAGTCAAAGTTAATCCAATACCTTCTCTGGTTCAGTAAGATCGACGCTAAGATCTCCCTGATTCTTATTCCACTTGAAGACCTCCTATCAACAATCTCCAAATGGCATCTTTAATCGTATTCCCGACATCACAATGCTGATACCACTTCATGCGAGTGCAAATTTCTGGGCACTCTAGTGTTCAATCATCTTCCACCTTCGGATCACGAAAGGCACGAAAGCCAATCTATATCCTCAGGTTTAAGAATATTGAACAGGGGAAGCTGTTGTACCTCAAAATTTTCTCTCTCATATTTCTTAAAACATTGCAAGAAAGATCTCCAAGTGGCTCAAGATTGCTCAAGAATTAGACAGTCAAGCTATCTCCTAAGGCAGTCAACCCCAAATTAGGGTTTTGTGTTGCATCGAGATCATTGAGTCCAAATGAACTCAAGTGCTCCCCAATGTCCTAATATGTTCTCAAGTTCATCCATGTCAAATTTCAAGCCTTGCAGATGAAGTTTGCTCAGTCAATTGCTCAAAGGGTCCAAAAATCGATTGTGCTAGGGCAAAAGTCAACTATGACCCAAATACAGTCAAACCTCAAGGTTTTTTGTCAACATTCTCATCTTGAAGGATATTTCATCATTTGATCAAGGGTTGATCATGATTCATCAAGGATTGCTCAAAATTCATCAAGACTCAAAAGTTGCTAAATTAGGGTTTTGTAGGAAAAGTCAACTCAACTTTGACCAAGCATAACTTTCTCACACTTTATGTTAAATGACCCATCCAAGCTCATTTTGAATAGGATGAAATTTCCTACAATCCATATTCATACCCCAAGATAATAAAATGCACTCACAAGAAGTTATAAATTTGGACATTATGGGTCATTTTTGAAAGTCAACAAAAACACCTTTTTTGTCAAAGCTTATAACTTGAGCATGGAATATCAAAATGATATGAGACCAAAAGGGTTGGTTAGAGGACATCTCAAGATTTATAAAAAGTCAAAGAACACCTCCAAAAGTGCAAAATTGAAGAAGTTATGCATTGTTGAAGTTGGGCATTTTTGCGAAATTGCCAAAAGTCAACTATCCCCAAAACTTCAAATTTTGTCAAATGGGCCCATTCTTTTCCACTTGATTTGAACTTGCCACATTTCACACGTGTCCTAGCTTCAGCCTTGTGTCCATTTATCTATTTTATTATTTTATTTGATTTTTTATTGAATTATTTCATTTTAAGTCAATTAAATCAAATAAAATCCCAAAACTTGATTACATGAGATCTTTTTCTATTTTCAGGACTTAATCATCATCATGATCAACATCAAATTCGTATCTCATCATATCATGTACCAAAAGATGGATTTTTGACAAACTAGGCAAGCTTTCAATGGTGGATCAAATCAAATCTCATGGCATTGATGTGCAAAGATTCAATCCACAAATGTTAACCTAACAAATTCCATGATACATATAGAAGCCAAAGGCACGAAATTGGAGGCTAGAGGCTACAAGAACACTGAAAACAAAACTTGGGAAAAGTGTGAAAAAGCTTGAGTTCAAATTCAGAAGCCAAGAACGATCTCAATCTTTCCTTGACAATCACTGAAGCAGAACCAATCCCTAGCAAGCTCTCATACACGTTCAAAAGCTCTGTAAGTATATCAAAAAACCGCTCTGCATTTGAATTCGTATCTCTTTATTCCTGCATCTTTCATACAAACTATGGGCATATTCATGATCCTCATCAAATTTCCAAGCTTTCTGTATCATCCAATTTTATTTATCTGACCTGTAAAGCCAAGAACCGAATCTAGGGTTTTGTGGTTTGTTTTTTGGGAATTTCCCTTACAGGTAAAATTATCCCCAATAATGGCCATGGACATGACCGGAAGAGAAGGACGAACACAACCATGGTCTTGGGAGGAGTTTTTATGGCCTAGAATTGATTTTGGGATTGACCTGCAAATTTAGCTGCAGATCTAAATCCGCAAGTAAAGTTACAGGGAGTGAGGAAGAAGACGATGGTGTGTCGTCTCCTTAGTGGCTGGTTCAAACTTAGCGCGCTTTATTTTTTGTTTCTGGCATATTAATTCGTTTTTCCTTTATTTTTATTGTTTTGTATATATTAACAATTGAAACAAAGTGGCGCAGTGGTAGTGGCGTGCATCCAATATCCAAATGGACCTGGGTTAGAATCCCAGGTCCTCCAAGTTTGCATTTGTTATTTTTCTACAGGTTATCTCATGCAAATCAAGCGTTGTAGCACACCATACTCCCCCACTCAATCACTTTCCAGATAGCCCCATGCCAGATCTGGTGATCCAGATGGAACGTCCACCATGCTACCAAGTCAAAGTGCACACACTGGATCTCATAAAGTCAGCCAGGCCAACACAATTGGGCCATGGAAATTGCTATTCAGACTTCCAAAAATCAGGCCCACACCCCTAACTCTTTCTATTTCATCTTTTTATTTTATTTAATTGTTTGTTTTATTATTTTTATTTAATCAATTAACCAATCAATTCTTTTTCTTAATAAAAATTAAAAACCAAAAATATTTTCTTTATTAAATTAAATTTTAGTATTTTCTTTTTTTTCAACAAATCAATTAATTAATTTACTTTTAATTAGGATAACTTTAATATATTTTATAAACAATTAAAATTAACTTAGACTTAATTAGGTTTTATTAACATTGATCAATTTTATTTTCTTTCTTTAAATATCAAAAAACCCAAAAATATTTATTTTTTAATTAATTAATTTATTTAATTTAATAATTAACTTAGCTTAATTTCTTTCTTAATTCAAAAATAACCAAAAAATTATTTCTTTGATAACAAAGGGTCAAAACCCTAGAACTTGCACCCGATTTAATTTCCCACACGTGATCCATTTTATTCGATATTGTATTTGTTTCCGGAATGTAATAGATAATTAGGACTATTTTTATCGCTTTATTTATTTTCCGCATTTAAATTTCAAAGGGTTGCTTTTGGCGATGTAAATACCCGACGCCTTGTAATAGTTAGTTAAATTTCCGCAATTTAATTTCCGCAACTTATAAACTGCTAGATGTTTGATAATAGGGATGCATGACAAGAATGAATGTTTAACCTAAAATCAACATAGATCACCATTGACATGTACAAAGATAAAATAAACTGAAAACGACACACTCGCACATGCGCACTCTTAGGGTACACCCCACTTGGTTGCCTTCATACGCGGTCATTGAGTATAGGTTGTTTTAGAGGTCGCCCTCTTGTCTAAAGATCATAGTCGTCTCGAAACGGTTGCCTCAGATATTGTTGCCTCAAAACAAATGATCTAAGACATTAGGGTTACCGCTAAAGCGTCCTAACATTGCTTTGGTGACCATAAGTCCCTAAATTCGAATTGACCCTTAAAACTCCAACGACGGTGCTACCTACTCACTAATAGTGGGATAGCATTGTCTAAAGGAAATTAGCATAGAACGATTCCTTTTTCGAGTAGGTAGATAGTTCTTAGATACTTGCTCATCCAAAACAAAATTTTCACACTTAGACTCCTTTTCAAACAAAGACTTTTTTCAAACCCACAATCACAAAGAAAGCAAAATTTTGAAAACAATATGAGCAAGTACCTAAGAGCCCATGGATAACCATGGATAGAAAGGGTGCTAACACCTCCCCTTTCTATAAGCTACCCCCCGAACCTTAGAAATATCTCGAAAAAAGGAATTTTCTGTGCTTTTTTCCTTTCCTTGTTGGATAAAATAAAAGTCGGTGGCAACTCTTGCTTACCGCGACATTTTGCGAAAACAAACGCAAAACGCAAACCATCATTCCAAAAAACAGTAAGTTCTTCCCACCGTATCACAAAGACAAATAAGTATCATATTCAAGACATAACATTTCGTGCTTATAGCATCGGCCCAAAAATATTTTTGTAGACCATAATCATTGAGCAATGTTCTTTCCAAATCCTCTAAAACACGATTTTAGCACTCCACAACACCATTTTTTTATGGAGTTCTAGTATCTTAAAAGTTATGTTTAATACCATATTTATCACAATATTCTTCAAAGAGGTGATTTTCAAATTCACCTCCATGATCGCTTCGGATGGCAACAATTTTAGAATTCAATTTATTTTTGGATAACTTGGCAAAAGCTGTGAAAGCCGAGAATGTCTCATCTTTTCTTTATAAGAAAATAGTCCAAGTAAATAAAGAGTAATTGTCTACATTTACAAAACCATATTAATTTCCACTTATGTTTTTGGTCCGTGAAGGTCCAAATAAATCCATGTGAAGGAGCTCAAAAGGTCTCGAAGTTGAATTAACATTTTTAGTTTTAAAAGAGACTCTTTTGTTCCCCTTTTGACATGCACCATATAGGCAATCTTTTGAAAACATTATTTTACGAAGACCAATTACTAAATCTTTTTGAACTATTTTTTTAAGTAGATCAAAGTTGACATGTTCAAAATGTCTATGACATAACCATGAATCTTCACTCAAGATAACGAGACATTCGGCATTACTCAAGGATACTTCTTTTAAGTCTAGAATATAGATATTGTTTACCCTCACACCATTAAACATACAATCCTTATTTTCATTATGTACTATCATGCAACAATCTTTGGCAAAAGTTACCTTATAATCGTTGTTGCAAAATTGACTAATGATAAGAAGGCTATTTCAAAGGCCTTCAACTAACATAACATTTGAGATATTAATAGTTGAGGGATTACCTATACTACCTTTTCCAAGTATTGCACCTTTGATGTGATCACCGCAGGATGCATAACCTTTCTTCTTTGCCACAAAGTCAGAGAATAGATAGATTTCTACCGTCAAGTGTCTTGAGCATCCACTCTCGAGAATCAATTTTCCCATCTGAAACAACTAGACAAATCATCGAAATAAACTTAATAAAGTCGCCATCGAAAGTTTTTTATCCTGTTGGAAGGGAAAGGTTAACATTGAGTAAACCTGAAGGGGTGAAATTACAGTCTCACGACCATATAAATCGGGTAAGGAAGTCGGTTACGTGAGGGGAAGGTATTAGCACCCCACTCGTTTGTGGTACTCCAAAGGAGCCACTTATGTTTGTTCTAATCTAAGGGTGTATCCAATCTAAGTCTAATGCTTAAGAGCTAAAAAGAAATATGCAAAGAGGGAATGCATGCAAAAAGAAAACACGGGGAAAAGAAGGAAAGATTATAAAGTTTGCTCGGCTGAGCCTCGTGACCAGTTGCCCACATATCCCTTTTAAGGAATCAGAGCATCGTAGTTCGACTTAAAAGTTTCTATTGGTTGCAATGTTTTTTATGAACAATGCTATCGAAGCATGTCCTTTTTTGAAAAGGTTTTAAAAGAAAAAGAGAGTCCGAAGACAAAAAGGTTTGCATTGGTTTGTGTTTTTCACTGTGAAAAAGGATTTTTGAAAATTTAGAGTGTTTTATAAGTTTGAAAAGAAAAATAAGTTTTTGTCTTAATGCAGAAGCAAAAGAGAAAGAAAAGACTAAGGGAGACTAGAAAAATAGACCTAAAGTTATCATGCAAAGTTGATCCTATAGTTAAGGATAAGTGAGGGAAATATCTAACTAATATTGTCATGCATGAATAAAGATCCAAAGGTTTATTTAGTTCAAACTTGGAGAAGAGTGAACTAAAGATCCTATGGGGAGCATACAAGAGGAGAATCTAATAAAGAAGGGAGAGAGATGACAAAAAATCACACACAAAGATTACAAAACATCAAGAAACATGTATCAAGTATAGATGACAAAACATCTAAATCATGGATGGTCAAAACATCATGAAAAGGTGAGATGATAAAACAATCATACAAAGAAAATGAAATGGAAAAACATCATGCATTCTAGTATCAAGATGACAAAACATCAAGTATAGAGAGAGATGATAAAACATCACAAAGATGACAAAAACATCATAGATATTGCAATACATCACATAGATGATAAAACCTCGCAAAGATGGCAAAATGTCACAAAGATGATAAAACATCAGAGAAGCAAACATACAAGATAGATACCTAAGCACTAATCAGGAATAAAAAAGAGATGGCGAAGAATCAATATCTAACAATGATATCAAGGATCAAAGTAGGATAGACCACATATAAGAGATGGAAAAACATCAACATATCGAGAATAAATGTCAACACATCAACAAACATACAATATATGGGGCAAAGGGAACATATAAAGCATACAAAGGGGATGGCCAAAGGAGGGAAGAAACATTGTCCAAATTGAAAAGTAAAGATCAAAATAAGAGAGAGAATAATTGAAGAATTATGCCATGTATGACTTGTATAGTAAGTTAACTCTAGATGAGACTCAAGAGCAAAAAAGTAAGAAGACGAAACTTCCTACACTAGAAAAGTCACCTAATTGATGAACAAAATCATCTAAGATGGATAATACTTGTCTTAAAACAAATGAAATTGATAAATCTCAAGTAAAAGTGAAATGACATATTGTATATCATGGGGTGATGATGATACCCTCACAAGAAATCAATCATGAACTTAAAGACTCAAGTAATGTCAACAAGATAACATACTCAAGTGCCATCATATATGGAAAAGTTTAGTCCCTTGATGCATAAAAGCAGCGTGATTTAAATAAATTAAAGGTCAATGTTCTTAGATGTTATGGGCAGTCGCCAACATCAAGATACATACATGGGACATGACACAAAAGCTCGTGAGACAAACACTAGACAATGATGCTCAAAACACAAATGGAATAGCTTCTCATATATCACAACATTGGTTAGTAATGAAGTACTTAACCAAGGATTAAATAAGCTGGACAAATAATATGAAAAAGAGATGATAAAACATCAAGATAAGAAAATGATAAAACATCATGATTAAAGATGGCAAAACATCAAGCACGAACACATAGGTAGAAACCTAAATCAAAAAGAGAGGAGATGGTAAAACATCACACAATAGATGACAAAACATAAACACATAGAAGATAAGACATTAAGCACACACATGTTAGGATGAAAAAACATAACATCTTAAAGAGATAAGAATGATAAAACATTAACACCTAACAATGATATTAAGAATCAAAGTAGGATAAAAGATAGGAGATGGAGATTAGACAATCATACACCACACATGAGAAGTAGAGACTTAATCAAGATGTAAGGTACTTAGATAAGATACCTAAAGAAAACATGCTTAGATAAGCAAGTAAATAAGAACATGCACGTAGGTAGACACTTAAGAAAGTAGTCAGGTAGAAGAGGAGATAACATTTAAACAATCAAAGCATGCTTACAAAGGTAAGACTTTTAGTCATGCATCAATATACAGGAATGAGAAATAAAGAGAGGTATGATGTTACCTAACGGAGAAAGTCTGTTGCCTCTTCAATGCGCATGAGATAAGAAAACTCTACAAAACACCTCCTTGAACCTCCTTAATCAACCATCAATTAGGCATACTCGGGTTACATCAATGATCTATCGTAAGATCATAGCACAAGTCTCCACAAGATAAATGGAATGCTTGGTGTGTGGGAGTTGAACTGGGTTATGATTAACCAAGGGGTATACTTGATTAATCTCGTGAGAGTGGGTGCTCCCACCCTCAACCATGAAACCCTTTTGCATGGAGCACTTGGTGTTTCGACCAAAGTGGTTGATTCGGGTTATGATTAACCAATGGCAAAACCTGATTAATCTCATGAGAATGACCATGCCCAAACTCAACGTAGAGACCTTTTTGGTGCATGGAAACACTTGGTATATGGACCAAAGTGGTTTATTCAGGTTATGATTAACCAAGGGAAAAACCTGATTAATCTTGTGTGAATGGCCATGCCCAAACTCAACTATGACACCCTTTTGGTGCATGGAAGCACTTGGTATATGAACCAAAGTGGTCGATTCGGGTTATGATTAACCAAGGTCAAAACCTGATTAATCTCCTGAGAATGGCTATGCCCAAACTCAACTACGAGACCCTTTTAGGAAGCTTGGTATGTGGACTAAGGGGAGAGAAAAGAGTTGCTTCAATGCACAAGATAAAAATCAAAAATCTCATACAAGGTGACTATATGCATGCTCCTAGAAAGTGGGGACTAACATGGCACTAGTATTCTAAATGACCAATTGGAACAATAGATTGAATAGTTGTCGTTGTAGAAACGCCCATAACCAAACTATGAATGCGTGTAAGTATGAATTTGTAGGTGTATACCTTTTCATTAATGATGTGCCCAACAGGAGGCCATGTGTTTTAATTGGATGATACATGCATAATTAAGCAATAATTAAAACATACAAAGAAATGAAATTCTACACTATTACAAACCATATGGGAATGGGGGTAGAAGTTTATGAATGGGGATGTATTGAGTTGAAAACATGATTAAAGGTCTAAATAAACAAACAATACAACCCAATCGAAATTAATTTAAATAACTAATAAAATTAAACCATCTTATTTAATAAAATTAATTAAAAAAATAATTAATTATATTAAATATTATTTTCCAATCTAATTAATTATTTAAATAAAATATTTTTTTGAACTTTAATTTTTTATAGAAATAAAAAATTAAACAAAATAATACAAAAAGAAAAATATAAAGAAAAAGAGTAATTGAGACTTAAATAAGCAATTGGGGGGTGCTGAATATCAAAGGGGAGCCCATGCCCAATAAGAGTGTCTAGAGATCCAACGTGTTGCAGCTCTAGGGGCTGTGTCATGGAAGCTCGCTTCTGGAGCGTTAGATGAAGATCTGATGATGGATATTAAGAGATGCATCGTAAGGCTGATGGAGTGGAGCGTGTGGGATCTGCTAGATCTGATGGTTACAAATGAAGGAGGTTTACCGTGGACAACACATCTAGAGCGTTTGATGTTCATTGTTGTTGATCTGATGAGATCTAACAGTGGAGAGGTGAGGCGTATGGTTTCTTATGGTGAGGTACCTGCGTAGAAACACTGGTAACCACAAGGGCGGAGACAAGTGTCACCACCGGATTAGATGCTTAATCAAACTTATATTAAAAAGAAAAATAGAATCTTCATAATTATAAAAATCCCTCTCTTTTATCTCCTTAACTCTCTCACTTCTGTCTAAATGGCGATTTTCGGAAATGAAGGATCTGTCGCGCTAGAAATTGCCTCGGAGCAGTGGCGACGGTGGCGATTCATGATTTTGCTCCGATCTTCAATTTTTTTTGTATCTTTAGCTTCGTCTTCTTCTTTTGAGTATTAATCCATGGCTTGATTTTGCAGAAACTCGACGGTTGAGTGTAGATCTGAAAGGGGAAAATGAAACCCTAAATGTTCAATTCAACCAGATATCAATGATTTATAAGGAATAATTGGTAAATCAAAGGAAACAAAAAGAGAGAGGCTCGAAAGGGAGTCCAGGAGAATGAAGCAAGTACGTGGTTAGAACTCTGTGATACACAGTCTTTACGGTGATCTCTTTCTATCTTTGAGCTTTTCCTCATTCTCTATAACTTGAAACCTTTTGATTTGAAATATTTTCCTCCTCTTCTTTTCTTGAAATTCTGAAGGGTTCGTTTGAAAGGACGATAAGGATAATTAGGGTTTGGCTTACTTGATATCTGTGCAACTTTTATGTTGTATGAACAATTCTCTCCCTTGAAATTTGTTCCAATTGAATGTTTATATAGCCTGATGAAAATTAGGGTTTCTGTGATTGGTTGGACTCTCTGATTTATTGTGATAACAGGCTTGTTGAATTGTTTTGCGTTTGGGCTTAGAAAATTGATATTTGTTTGATTATGATCTTTTCATGCTGAGATGTGAACTGTGATTCTTGTTGGGCTGAAACTATGAGATGTTATTGTCTAATCCTCTCATCTGTATTTTTTTATGGTATGGGCTAGATTTGTGATTCTGATTTTGTTGTTTTACTGAATGCTTGAAACTTTGAATTTACTTGTGCAGTAACTTTTCCTCTCTCCGTACCGCCCTTTGTGAAACAAAAATTCTTTTTGTGATTTGCAAGAGGAGAAAATATGCCCATGATAAAACATTGTAATTCTTATTTGTTTATAAAACCACTGTATGAGGCCTTTGTTAATTGCCTATGAACCAAATGATTGAACTCAACACCCTCTATTCCAATTCCTATCACGTAACCCTAATGATGAATTTGTGAAAAACTCTTTGAAATCTTTCTTTGCTTTATGCCCAAGTTTTGATTGTGTTCTAACATTTTCTTTCTCTTTGTTTCATGTGAGCACATGATGGTGATGATGGAGAAATTGGAAGAGGTAGAATGAGGCAAGCTTGGAAAGGGACAAAACTCTAACTTGTAGTATACTAAAATTAGTAACTTGCTTAGGATCCAAGTAGAGATTGAATTTAAAAATTCTTCAATACCTTGTAACATTTGTGAGAACTTTAGAGGTTTAAAGGATGGATGAATGTCTTGTTGTTTTCAACATCTTTTTGTCTTGAGTCTTGTAATTAAACAAACTTAAAAAACAATGAAATGCTCTTTCTAAGCCTTGTGAGAAATCATATAGAAATGAATGAAGTTGTAGTTGAATGTTTTGTAGAAAACATCATGAAACTTTGTAGAGTTTGCACTTGAAATTGATAGTGATATAGATCTTGAATGATGGATGCAATAATCTGCAATTTTATTCTCATTTCTAAACTCAAAAATGCACAACATTTCCATTAGGAAACAAATGGACAAACCTTCCATCCAATAGATTATTTTGAAATTGCAATCTAATAAGCTTAATAAAGTGCTCTAAAAGCCCCAAAAGATCTCTCCTCTTGAATTTATATCACAACTTCACCAGTTCAACTCAAAAGTAGAACCATTAAACAAACCAAAATCCACTTGATTTATAGAAACCAAATAAATTACTTCCTAATGAAAATCCATATAGGAACTTCTCCTTAATCACAAAGCTTAAGAATGATATCTTCTCTTGGAAGAAACTTTGAAAAAGATAAAAACATGAAATTAGAGGAGAGAAACTCTAAGGACCCTCAATTAATGGTTGAAAGCATACTGAAACAATACCCAAAATGCTTCAAGAGTTTTATCAAGAAAGAAGTCACACACTTAAATAATCAAAACCCTGGCACAAGAGCCAATAGATATGGGAAAATGTGATTTACTTTGAAACCCTTTTAATTTTGAAACCTCTGATGAGTCAAAGAATCAGTTGAGATGACTTGAAGGTATGAGAAGCCTTGGTAGCTTTAATGAACAAACTAATAAGGATAATTGACCCATCTTGGACTGATTATCAATACAACCACCTCTTATGGCTTTGTATAAAATCAAGAGAAACAAAGATACCTTGATCCCTTCTCAAAAGGCATGAATATGTATGGTGAATCATAAGCCATATAAGGTAAAATGAAGAGGGCAAATTTTAGGGTGAAACACCATTATAGAGTCAAGACACTCGACCTAAAAAATCAAACAAAGGTGGTAGGTACCCAATTCTTATTGGTTCCTTGGGAGTGAGTGAAAAAATTGTTGCATTTGGACAACCATTGGAAAGTACCTTTAGGAACTAAAAAGCACCTAAATTTGAATATTTTAATAGTGTGTCCTTTATTGTAACAATATTGACAAATCAACCTATGATGAGATTTACTTTTTCCATTAGAATCCTTCTTGATCAAATTATACTTTTTATAAGGCTTTATTAACCTTTGAAGAATTAATAGCAAAAGTAACACATGATTGTGAAGTCTTGTCCAGTTTGGTTTCAAGAGTACTCACCTCTTGTTCCCAAATTGGACACATTTCACAATTGAATCGACATGGTTTCTCATTCTCCTTTTTATGATTTTGAGTATCTACCATAGATCGCTTTAATGCTTCAAATTTCTTATTGGTTTCTTCAATATTTGCTTCCAAGTATGTAAAGACTTTTTCATTGGAAGCTAATTTCTTATAAGCATGTAATTCATGTTTTTGTAGATTTTCAAAAACATTTTTCAATTAAAAAAAAGACAACTTATCAACGTTAGAGTATTTAGAAGGGCTTACATTCTTTTTCTTAATTTGACGTTGATTGGTCATGAAATGATAATTTTCCTTCTCATCACTATCACTTGAGCTTTCATTTCATGAGAAATAACTATCTCTAAACAAAGAAACATAGGCTTTTCTAGATTTCCTAGAATTGTTTTGTTGGCCCTTTCCTTTCTTATTAACAAGATATGGACAATCCGATCTAAAGTGACCCGGATTTCCACATTCATAGCATATACCGCTTTTCTTATTCTTTTTGTTTTCTTCATCTTTAGAAGATGTAGATTGTCTTTTAAATTTCACAAGATTTTTGTTGGAGTGTTTGAAATTATTTTTTTGAATGTATCAATTGTATCTCCTTACAAATAATCCCATTTGTTCATCATCTGAAACTTCTTCATCACAAGAATCATTATCATTAGTGTGCTCATCCTTTGAGGATCTTGAACTTGAAGCCCTAAGAGCTTTAGACTTTGTTCCTTCCTCCTTATTGGTGTCTTTCTCCTTTTTATTCTTTTTATCAAGCTTATTTTCATGTTTATCCAAACAAGTGAGTTCTTACTCGTGTTCTTCCAATTTTCCAAACAAAGTTGTGATATCAAGTGTTGCAATATTATTGGCTTCGTTGATCTCCATGACCTTTGGTTGCCAATTCCTATTAAGACATATCAAAACCTTGATATTAGCAATATAATTGAAAATAGGATTACTTAGAAAATTTAAATGATTAACAAGAAGTGAGAATCACTTTTGCATTCGAGCAATGGTTTCACCATGCTTCACTTGAAAGAGTTTAAACTCTTGATTAAGTGTATTAATTCTAGCTTGTTTGAACTCATTAGAACTCAAATATGCAATATTTGCCATATGGAATGAATAACAAAATAAATTGAATCGATACACTTGAAATAAGAAATCACAATATTATTCGTTTATAGCAAGTTACTAGTAATTTATTTCCAATGACAACAGGAAAAAGTAACGAACAATGCAATTTATCAAAAACTTGGTGTGCGGCCGAATTTTCATAATTTTTTTTAGTTGAATTGATATTAAAAAGCACTTATAATCAAAAGGCATTATAATCTAATCAACAACTAATTCAAAACAAAAATATCCACTCAAATTTTTACGATTCGATCGTTCAATCAATGCTACTTGACAAATAACTTAATGAAAGATAAAGAAATTAAAGAGTTAAGAGAGAGAGAGAGAGAGAGAGAGAGAGATGATGATTTATTTAGGAATTTCACCATTCGTCCTTGCTAAAGCTATGTCTCCCCCCAAATTCTAATTTTTGAATTAGGATAATTTCTTACTATGCAAAAAGTGATTACAAGAGAAGATTTCCAAGAGAAACCCAACAAACCCTAATTGTTTGTTGTTGATTCAACCCCTTCTATTCTTTTGATCTTGAGAAAGACCAAGACATAATAGCTACATGTTAATTTATCAAATCTTGTACTCCTTTGTGTACCAAACTCCAAATCTCTTTCGTGCACGATCAATTATGCCTATTGAACATAAGACCTTTCAATTTAATTCGTAGTTCTCTCGCTACTTCCTTGGGTACCAAACTCCGAAGGATTTTCAGTTGGCCGTAATCATCTCTTGAAAGTCTTGAACAAAAATCCCAAAATCTACCAAAGATTAGAGGATAAAACCTAGGTTTTTCCATATGAAATTCCCTACAAATATCAACCCAATGTTCTCGATTTCAAAAAACCTAATTAGAAGTTATCGAACCTCGGCTAGATGGAACCCCGACAAAAGGTAATTATGTATGATTTATTAGTGTGTATGCATGGGTTTAAGAGAAAATGTAGTAAGTGTTTATAGTTTCATCAAGTTGGAATGATGCATTAATGGTGTATTTATAATTGTATAAGTTTATGTCCAAAGAGGTGATTTTCGGAATTAAATAAATTTTAAAAATTGACTCAATCAAACAGTATGTACTGGCCTGAAATACGTATATGCCGACACATAAGTCAAAAACTAAAAGTATGTGCCAGCCTAAAAGACAGGTATGTCACCTTATGCAAGTCAGTGGTTACATGCTTTAATATTGAAGTAGATGTGCCTCCTGAAAATAAGGGCATCCTGATGAACCAAAAGGGTTCAGGCAAAAATTAGGGATAAATACAAAAGAATCTGTACACCCGGTAAGTCGAAAACCTGAAAAGGTGGCTTGGGCAAAAAGGGGTATCCCGGTGGACTGAAAACTCGAAAGGACGGTCCAGGAAAAAGTTAGGGATTCGAAGGGTATAACTATGTTCCATTGGATCACCTTGCGACCAGACCTCAGTATCAACTATCAAGCTCAAATGGTACCGATCAATCCAGTTAGCTTCGGACGAGTAACAAAGTGATGAGACGCTCAAGGACATAGGGGCAATAGCAGAATTGAAACTCAATGGGACTATTATACATAACTGTTTTAACTTTGTACACTATTTTGTGTAGTTTTCATTTCTTATGACGGCGTTCTCCTACTAGAACGTCAGTCTCTTTGTACAAAATGCCTGTTATAGGCGAACTTCAAAAATCAATACCAATCATTTCTTTGAAAATACACAACTATTTGTTTTCTATTTTTCTGTTTTGATTTGCAAAAACGTCCAATGATTATTTTTTATATATACATTTAAATATGATTACTGTTTACAAATACTTGCATAAGAAACAGAAAGAAGGTTACTAATGACTTTAAGAAACGGGGCAAAATCTAAAAAAACATTTGCAGTCCCGATAGTTACTCCTTCCAGCATGGTACCAGGGCAGAGACAGTTTGATACGGAGTCACCATTACATACGACCCCATGACATCTATATTCCCCACATAGTAGAAACAACCAAAGTTTTGATCTCTCCTTCCCCAAGCAGAAATTACTTCCTCCAATCAAGAGCTGAAATGTGTGTTCCCCAACCGAGCTTTATAATCTTAAACAGTTTATGAAACCTCCTCTCGGGTAGAGTTTATTTCTCCAACTGCGGAAGCTCATTCCCTAACAGAGTTTATTTCTCTACATCAGCAGAATCTTCTAACAAAACATCCTCCCCACAAAGTTATCCTCAAGCAGAGTCAATCCCCGGCAGAGCATCCTCAAACAGAAAGAGGAAATCCCCAGTAAATCATCTCCATTCATCATCCCTAACGGAAATGAAGGATTCAGATTCCTAACACTCTTCAATAGCAATCCAGGATTTACTTTCCCAGACTAAGAAATATCGCAATAGGATTCCATATTCATACATCATGGCATGTGCATGCACATCGCATACATCATAATCTCATTTATTTGGAGAACATCATCACAATGCATTTCATACATCATGACATTGCATACGACTAACTCTTTACCATTTTCAGGAAAGATCAAATCAATAAACACCGTTGGCTACTTACGTGACCTGGTAGTCTTCCCAAAAGCTATGTCTAACGAAAGGCTATTTCAGAATCTTCCTCAAAACGAATTTCTCAGAAGACCTTCTCTGGTTCAGTCATATCGACACTAAGATCTCTCTGATTCCTATTCCAGTTGAAGATATTCCAAGACTTTTGTCTGGTTCAGTTGAATCGATCCTAAGATTCTTCTGATTTCCATTCCAGTCAAAGTTAATTAAAGACTTTCTCTGGATCAGTCAAATTGACACTAAGATCTTTGTGATTCCTATCCCGGTTGAAGATATTCGAACACTTTTGTCTGGTTCAGTTGAATCGATCCTAAGATTCTTCTGATTTCCATTCCAGTCAAAGTTAATTAAAGACTTTCTCAGGTTCAGTCAAATAGACACTAAGATCTTTGTGATTCCTATCCCGGTTGAAGATATTCCAAGACTTTTGTCTAGATCAGTTGAATCGATTATAAGATTCTTCTGATTTCCATTCCAGTCAAAGTTAATTAAAGATATTCTCTGGTTCAGTCAGATCGACACTAAGATCTCTCTGATTCCTATTCCAGTTGAAGATATTCCAATATTTTTTGTCTGGTTCAGTTGAATCGATACTAAGACTCTTATGATTTCCATTCCAGTCAAAGTTAGTTCAAGATTTTCCTCTGGTTCAGTTAGATCGATACCAAGATCTCTCTGATTCCTATTCCAGTTGAAGATAATCCAAGATCTTTTTCTGGTTCAATTAAATCGACGCTAAGATTTTTCTGATTCTTATCCAGTCAAAGATAAATCAATACCTCTACTGGTTCAGTTCAAATCGACCATTGATTTATTTATGATTCTTTTCTGGTAGATCTTTTCTCTAGTTCAGTTAAATCGACACTAAGGATTTTCTGATTTCTATTCCAGTTAAAGAAACTATAAAGCCTGGGGTACAACCAGATAGCAGTTTAATCTCATTTCCCTAGTAAGTTGTTGTGAATCCTGGAATACGACCAGATAGCAGTCATCCTTATTATCCTTAGCAAATCACTGTGAAGCCTGGATCCTGACCAGATAGCAATTCACTTCCGTCTCTTCCGTCAAGAGATGACTCCCCAGTAGAGTAATGGACAACTAAAGCTCCTAATATCTATTTCCCAAGACAGAGACCAACATTCCTCAGTGAAGTCCTCCTCAACAATAGGAGTAGGGATTCCCATAAAGGAATATCTCATGAAATCATATTCTCTAGATGGCATCTTTAATCCCATCTTTGACGACCCTCCGTCATGTTCTCTGGATGGCATATTTAAGCCCATCTTCGACGACCCTCTAACATGTTCTCTGGATGGCATCTTTAAGCCCATCTCTAACTACCCTCTGTCATGTTCTCTGGATGGCATCTTTAAGCCCATCTCCGACGACCCTCGGTCATGTTCTCTAGGTGGCATCTTTAAACCAATCTCCGACGACCCTCCGTCATGTTCTCTGGATGGAATCTCTAAGCCCATCTCCGACGACTCTTCCATTATCTTCTCCAAATGGAATATGTAAGCCCATTCCTAGTATTATCCACCAACAGTCTCACTTTGGACGAGTGCAAATTTCTGGGCACTCTAGTGTTCAATCATCTTCCACCTTCAGATCACGAAAGGCAAACAAGACAGTCTAAATCTTCAAGTTTAAGAAGATTGAATAGGGGCAGCTGTTGTACCCCAAAATTTTCCCTTCCATTTTCACACAAGACATACTCCTAGAGGTTCTCAATTGCTCAAGGTTGACCAAGAATTGACCAGACAATTCTCCTCCTAAGGCAATGAACCCCCAACTAGGGTTTCAATTTTCATCAAGATGGTTGAGCTCCAACGGTCTCAAATTCTTCCCAAGGTCCTAATATGTCTTCAATATTATCCATGCCAAATTTCATGCCTTGCACAACAAGTTTACTTAACCAATTGCTCAAATGCTTGAAAATCAATTGTGCCAGGTCAAAAGTCAACTGTGGCCCATGTACAATCAAACTTCAAGATTTTTGGTCAACATAAACATTTTGAAGTGATATCCAACATTTTATCAAGTTTTGATCATGATTCCTCAAGAAATGCTCCTAACCCATCAAAAATAAAAAATGGCAAATTAGGGTTTCTATAGGAAAAGTCAACCAAACTTTGACCAAGCATAACTTTCACATACTTCATCTATTTTTCCTCAACCAAAGCTCATTTGGAAGTGAATCCAACTCCCTACAACTTCTCTTCATCCACCATAATTAAGAAATGGACCATTTGAAAGATATGAGCTCAAAAATTACATGTCATTATCAAAAAGTCAACAAAAACCACTTTTTTCCAAGACATTTTACATCAAGATAACTTCTTCAAGTAAAAAATTGATAAAAAGAGGGATTGAAGTAGACATCTTGGGCTTTCCAAAAAGTACCAGATCATCATCATTAGATAAAAATTGAACAAGTTATGGCTTGCCCAAGTTGGGAAAAGTTTGGAAATTTCAAGAATGGTGCATTGAGCAAATTTGAATTTTTGGGTCAAGGGCCTAACTGTTTAAGGTTCAAATATCTTCCTAAGGTGATAGAGGATCTATAATCTTTTTTTTTCATGGCCTTGCATTTTCTACCTATTTTTTACATATTTATTTTAATTTATTTCAAATAAATATAAAATAAATGGTACAAAATAATTGGAAATGGGCTTAGGCAGTTGGGCTGTTGTTTTGACTTGTCTTGAAGCCCAATATTTCGTGAACAAGTGACCATGTTCATTCAAGAAAGGATAAGGCATGTTTTGGCAAATTTGGAAGGCTTTGAATTTGTTGGATTCTTGTTGGAAAACATGAGTTATGGCCATAGTCTTTTCCATTCAATCGTGTCTCCTCCTTCTATGCTATAAATACGTCACTTTGGCAAGCCAAACACACGCATATACACTGTAGAAAAGTGCTACCAAAATTAAAAAGAATTGTTAAAATCATGAAAACTCAAAGTCATACTTCCAGCCCTTTTTAGTCTAATCCAAGGACTCCATTAACCTCCCAAGACTTCCAGGAGTTGAACCCAGTCCGTATCCACGCCTAAGATACCCTGATAGTGACCAACCGGATCACTCATTTTTTGGTAAATTTCTTAAATTTGTATATTTGATTTTATACTGAATTAACCATTCTCAATTTTTGATTCGTACTCAGGGCAATATATAGAGCATGACCAACGAAATACATATGAAAAAAGGAGCTAGAATAAGGTCGTGCCATTTCTAGGGCACGATCTGTGTTCTTCACTATATCTTACTTTTCAGGCCATTTCAGGATGAACAAACCCCATAAATGGAATCAAGAGGGTTGATTTGGGGGGGGGGGGGGGGTAGCCTTGATTGTAGGCTTTGATATATCTATTTTTGCAGGTTTTACATTTGGACATCCTAGAGAAGACGACCAGAGTTTGACTCTGGCGTCCCTCCGGCCAGTTGACTCAGGTGGGTGCTGGCGTGGCAAGATCGTGTGTCCTGATTGGCCCATTCAAATACCAAGGGACCCATCAGCGCGCGCGTATTACTTTTAATATATTTGGATATTATTTTTACATATAATACTATGATTGTATATTGATAAATGAATTGTAAGGAAGCTCAGTTGGTAAACAGACGCGTTTGTGAGGGAGAGGACCTGGGTTCGAGTCCCAGGTCCAGCATTTTATTTTTCTAACATTGTTAACTACAGATCTAATATTGCTTTAGCTACGATAGTCAATCATGTGCCTCCAGATCACAACTATTAGATCTTGGTTGATCTAGATCAAAAGGTTCCCACATGCAGGTGCACCATTAGCTATCAAAAGCACTCCTCACTGAATCCTAGTACAGTTTCTGGGCTCCCTCTGGATTGGGCCCAGCGTTTCTACTAGCACACCCCCATCTTTTATTTTTGACGACCAGGCCCATGTTTTGTTTATTTTCTCATTTATTATTTTATTTTATTTTATCATTTTCAAAAGTCATTTTTTAACAATCACAAAAATATCAAAAAAATCGTAAATAGATTTAGTTTCTTTTTTAAAATTATATTAATTAATTAATTTATTATTTTAATGTTATTTTATCAAGTTAAAATCAAATTAAACTTGAGTTATTTTTAACTTAATTTATTTTCTTAATAAAAAAATACCAAAAACATTAGAACTAGGATTTATTTCATCCAAAAAATTTTACTTCTCTAATTAAATTTTAAATATTTACTTCACTTAGTTGTTTTATTAAAATCAAACAAAAAAAAACAAACAAAAATATGTTCTCGTTTACTTAGGATTTTTTTAGGTTTTTTTAGACGTTTCTTTGTTTTGCGCGCTTATATTATTATGTATCTGCCTATGGTTTGTAATTTTATCGTGCGCGCATTTTTATTTCCTGATTATGTATCTGCCTTTGGATTGTAATAGCCCTAATTAGGATTTTTATTTTCCGCATTTTACATTTTAGTTAGATATAACTGTAACTGTCCCGAAGCCTTGTAATAGTCGTAGGGACTTTATTTCTCTCTTTTATATTTCTTATATTCTTGTATATAATTGCTAGCAAATTAGGTCTGCATGAAAAGATTAATCAAATTAATCATTAGATCACTAACATAAGATAAATATTTGAAAAAAGCACTATTGCACACTTGCACCCTTAGGGTACTCCCCACTTGGTTGCCTCGAAAAATAATGGTCATGTCCCTCGAACGTAGGGATATCTTAGCAATGGCCCTCAATTTAAAAGTCATCATAAAGATCATGGTCCCTTAATGTCCCTCGAGTTGCCTACAAGAAATTATCTTGTCCCTCGATGGTGCCTATATGATGACAGTCCCTTCAAAATTGCTAAGGTATCCTTACACGTTGCCTTCAATGACTATAACGTCCCTTTCGATAGTCCCTTAACATCCAACGATAGGGATACCTACTCACTAATAGTAGGATAGAACTATCTAAAAGAAAGGAGGAAAATAACATCCTTTTTTCGAGTAGGTAGATAATTTTTAAGTACTTGCTTTAAACCAAATTCTTTTCACACTTACACACTTTTCAAAAACTACTTTCAAAAACACTTTATCACACTCTTGTGGACTGATACAAGAGTTACCATGAAGCAAACAAAATATTTCAAAACACACAAACACAAACAATTTTCAAAAATGAGCAAGTACCTAAGAGCCAGTGGAATACCACGAATGGAAAGGGTGCTAACACCTTCCCTTTCCATAATCTACCCCCCTTACTCAAAAAATATCGAAAAAGGTCTTTTTCTGTTCTTTTCACCCTTTCCTTTGTTGGATAAAAGGAAAGTCGGTGGCGACTCTTGCTTACCGCGACATTTGAGAACAAAATATGCAAACCAGTATAAACAGTCGGTTCTGCCACCGTATCACAGAACTGACGACTCTGCTGGGGACTATATAAAGTGGGGTTTACCTTAGGGTCTAGATCATTTTGCTTCTTTAACTGTTTGATTGCTTTACTTTTAAGGGTATTGTTTGGGTTACTATAGATCCTACACCCAGATTTGGGGAAACCTTTTAGGTAAGTAGCAATAGACCGTGGAAACTATGTGGGGTATACCGACACAGTTGAAGCGATGGCTATGTTGATGCGACACTTTGGTTGGTACCGGTAGCCAGTGAGTTAATCAAGGAGAATACGGCGCCGCTGCGTGGTGTCATAAAGCGTCAATTGACCTTAGAACCTTTAAATGAATAACTTGGCCATTAGGACGTAGTGAGATGTTCATATTTGGTGTACTCCCAAATTCGGTAGATACTCGATGCTACACTCATTGAGATTTGACTCCTGAGTTTTGTTTGGTTGCGAGTCAGTCGCTTATCAGAAGGAAACCTTTGGGAAAGATCAGTGATATTTGAGATCCCTTATAACCCGATTACTATTTATAGGACGGGTTGAACCAATCCAACTCCAAGAGGGTATTACCTTAAAACCCATGCAAGACTTAAACCTAAGGTCTTGGTGTGATTTGCTTGTGCTTGCTATATATGTGATTTCTTAGCATAATCATGACATCATAACATGGCATATCATGCTAACCATTTCAAGGATTTTCTAGGGCTTATCTTTGTCTTGTTTTGTAGGACATGGCATCCGCTCGCAGGAACACTATCCAAATCAACCATGTGAAAGTACATCCTCAACTCAAGGAATTAGCATCAAGGATTTCTGAAAGCTCTCCCTTTACTGAAAAACATGGTCGACTTCTCAACTTGTTCACTTCAAATCCTAATGAAGAAATGTTAAAGGTGCTCTTTCAGTTCTTTGACCCATTGCATCACTGCTTCACTTTTCCTGATTACCAATTAGTGCCTACTACGGAGGAGTTTTCTCAATTATTGGGGGTACATATCCTTAATTAGCTACCGTTCAATGGTACAGAAAGATATCCAAAGCCCGAAGAGATTGCTCAAGCTATGTATTTACAACGGTCTGATGTAATGGCAAATTGGGAAACCAGAAGAAGTGTCCAAGGATTTCCAGCTAAGTTCCTGTTTGACAAAGCTCACTATTTTTGGGATAAAATGGATTTACAAGCTTTTGAAGAAGTGCTGGCCTTTCTCATCCATGGGATGGTACTGTTCCCTAACATAAACCAACTCATAGATGTGAATGTTGTTAATACTTTTTTGTCTCATAATCAGGTACCTACTTTACTTGGGGATATATTACACTCTCTGCATACTCACACTATAAAGAGAAGAGGGACCCTTCTATGTTGCACTCCTCTATTGGCTAGGTGGTTTATTTCGCACCTACCTCGGTCTGTCTTGAGAAATGAGCAAGGTATGAGATGGTTTCATAGGTTGATGTCCCTTACACATTCATATATTCATTGGTGTTCTCGGTCCTTGGAGAGTGTCACCATCATTGATCGCTGTGGGGAATTCGCTATTGTCCTTCTCTTAGGAATTAGGGGAGGAATCACTTATAATCCTTGTTTGGCATTGCGACAATTTGGTTACGCTAGAAGGGATGGTCCTCATGACATACTCGTCCAAGGAGTCACATTTGACTATGAGAATGATGTTCAGGGTTATCGCAAGAGGTTCATTCGAGCTTGGGGCATGATAAACAGACTTGATACCAAGACACTGGTGCACAAGAATTCCATACCTCTTGAGCCTTACCTCAAATGGGTACGAGCTCGTGCTCAATGTCTTATTATGCCTCACCCTTCCATCTTACCTGTGATTGTAGAGCCAATTGCTGAGGGAGACACTCCTTACGTTGTTCTTCATCCTGACATGCCAACTGATCTTGAGGAATTATGGAAATCCTGGATCCAACTCAAAGAAGAACGGGATGCCTTCGAAACCCAATTCTACGCCAGCGAGTAGAAGGTTTTAGAGCTCACCAGGTTACTTAACGAGGAGAAGAGTATAAATGCTTATATTGCACCAAAGAGGATGTGCCTGTGGGAAGCTTGAGTCTTTCTTTGCTTAGAGAGTTTTATTTTTTCTTTGTTATTTCCCTTGTGAGCCAAAGAGTCCTTATTGTGGTCAATAAAACATATTAATACAATTAACGTTTGTTCTATTTCTGTTTAAGCAAACTTGAGTCTTAGAAATCCTTGAAAACATTGCATACGTATATCATACATATCATTGCATAAGCAGGTTTCAAAGCAGGTTTCTCATCCTCTTCGCTATTTATTTCAGTAGTAAAGCAATGGCTCTCGAACAAACAATGAAGGATCTTCAGACTCAGAATGCACACTTTCAACAGATGATCATGGCTCTGGCCAAGGGGCAAAAAGAACTGAAATCCCTGATTGTTAAAGAAAAGAAGAAGACAAAGAAACCAGCTGGTGTGGTGAACTTAGGAAGAAGGATCATAGGATCAGTACGGCAAGCCTTTGAACTGGTAACTTCATCAAAGGAAGGAGACAATCAAGAGGAGGAAACAAGAGAGGAAGACTCCAGTCCAAAAGAATCTGATGATGAATCTGACTATGACGAGGATGACTATCCTCCCGCTGATGAAAAATACAAACAACTGGAGGATTGTTTGAATGCAATGGAGGTCTGGAAGGTACCGGGTCTAGATTTTGAAGAGTTGGGTTTGGTTTCTAGGGTCGTCATCCCGCAAAAGTTAAAGGTGCTGGTGTTTGCCAAATATGATGGGGTTTCATGTCCCAAGATGCACCTATGATCTTATGTGAGGAAGATCCAACCTCACACTGCTGACAAGGACTTATGGGTTCACTTCTTTCAGGATAGTCTGTCTGAAACTCAACTATAATGGTTCTAATAGCTGGAAAGGGCCAACATTCATAATTGGGAAGACCTGGTTGCTTCTTTCTACAAGCAGTATCAGTACAATGCAGACCTTGCTCCCACCCGTACAAAACTCCATAATATGTCTATGGGTTCGAGTGAGGGCTTTAAAGACTATGCTCAGAAATGGAGGGACTTAGCAGGAAGAGTCCAACCTCCCTTGTCTGATAGGGAGTTAGTGGATATGTTTTTGGGTACCCTATCTGGTCCGTTTTTTAATCATCTGATTGGAAGTTCCTCAACCGGCTTTACTGAATTGATCTTGACAAGAGAGAGAGTGGAAGCTGGAATTAGGAATGGTAAGACCCAAAAGGATGCATCCTCCAGTACAGTAAGGAAGCCATTTTCTGGGAAAAAGGAAGTCAGTGCAACTTATAGGCAAAGGAATCTGGTCATAACTGAGCATCGTCCAGTGGTAGGGGTTATTATGATCTCTAAACCTGCAGCTACTCAACAAAGAAATAATCAGCCTAGAGCAGAAAGGCATGCAAGACAATTCACCCGGATAAATATGACTATGTCTCAAGCTTTACCACAATTATTGAAGTCCAATCTATTAACTTTGAGGGAAGCTCCGAAGAATCCTAATACTGCCTCTTCCCACTACAATCCAAATGCTCAATGCGCCTACCATTCTGAGACTCCGGGGCATAACACAAACGTTTGCTGGGCTTTGAAGAACAAGGTGCAGGATTTGGTCGAGGAAAAGGAGATTGAATTTGATGCTCCGGAAACTCCTAACGTCATAACTGCACCCATGCCCAAGCATGGCTCAGGAATCAATGCTATTGATGTTGTCTCCGCCATAGAAGAAACTGACAGTAGTTATGACGTGGATAGATGGAACTTCCCTACTACCAACGGTGGACCTAGTAACTGGGCAGTAAAATACTTTGTACCAATTACTTTTATTCAGAATTGTCTTTCTTGATTTTTTGATATGTAATAAACAATATAAACTCTATGGACATGTGTCTTATCTGGGGAACAATGGTTTATTTGTGAGGGTTATCATGTTTCAATTTCATATGGCATTTATAAAGCATTGTACGTTTTTGCATACAAATTTTTCTCTCCCTGTGTTTCTTTTGTTGCTTTTACTTTGTCTATACAGCTTTGCTCTTACACAAACTCACGTATCAAACTGTAGATCCATATCCACTCTGGATCCCATTGATAACAGTTCTGCTATTGTGGGTTATGACTTTGAAAATCCGATCAACCAAGCCGAGGATGAAGGTGAGGAAGATTGTGAAGTACCCGGAGAACTTGCTAGGCTATTACACCAGGAAGAAAGGGCTATACAGCCTCATGAAGAGCCAGTTGAGACAATAAACTTGGGCACAAAAGAGAACAGAAAAGAGGTCAAGATAGGTGCAAATTTGGGGCTTAATGTCAAACATCGATTGATACAGATGTTGCATGATTATTTCGAGATCTTTGCCTGGTCATATAAAGACATGCCGGGACTAGACACGGATATTGTGGTTCACCGCCTGCCAACTAAAGAAGATTGCCCTCCGGTAAAGCAAAAGGTTCGCCGTATGCACCCTGAAATGTCATAGAAGATCAAAGAAGAGGTTATGAAACAGTTCAATGTTTGGTTCTTAGCTGTCAATTCTTATCCCTAATGGGTTGCTAACGCATTCCCGGTGCCTAAAAAGGACGACAAGGTACGGATGTGTGTGGACTATAGAGATTTGAATAGGGCAAGCCCCAAGGATGACTTTCCGCTTCCCCACATTGACGTTCTGGTTGATAATACCGTGCAACACAAGATCTTTTCCTTCATGGATGGTTTCTCCGATTACAATCAGATTAAGATGGCACCCAAAGACATGGAGAAGACAACCTTCATCACACAATGGGAACTTTCTGCTACAAAGTGATGCCGTTTGGGTTGAAGAACACTGGGGCAACCTATCAACGAGCCATGGTAGCTTTGTTTCATGACATGATCCACCATGAGATACAGGTATACGTTGATGACATGATAGCCAGGTCTCAAAATGAGGAAGAGCACCCTGATCATATACGAATGTTGTTTGATAGGTTGAAGATGTACAAGATAAGGTTAAATCCGAACAAGTGCACCTTTAGGGTAAGGTCTGGTAAAATCCTAGGTTTCATTGTTAGTGACAAGGGCATTCAGGTATACCCTGCAAAGGTGAAGGCTATACAAGAGATGCTAGTTCCTTGCACTGAGAAGGGAGTTAGAGGTTTCTTGGGACGCCTAAATTACATTGCCAGGTTCATTTCCCATTTAACTTCTACTTGTGATCCAATCTTCAAACTCATAAAGAAAGATCAAGTGGTAAAGTGGAATGATGAATGCCAGACGGCCTTCGAGAGAATCAAGGAATAACTTCAAGAGCCTCTAACTCTGATGCCTCCGATTAAAGGAAGACCTTTGATAATGCACCTAACAGTGTTAGATAATTCAATGAGGTGTGTGCTGGGGCAGCATGACGAGTCCGGTCGAAAAGAGCACGCAATATACTACCTTAGAAAAAAGTTTACCGACTGTGAAACAAGATACTCACCGCTCGAGAAAACTTGCTGCGCTTTGGCATGGGTTGCTCGCCGACTGAGATAGTATATGTTGGCCCACATTACTTTGTTGATATCTAAGATGGATCCGATAAAGTACATCTTCGAGAAGCCCACTCTCTCTGGAAGAATAGCAAGATGGAAAATGATCATGACCGAATACGATATCCAATACATGACCCATAAAGCAATCAAGGGAAGTGTACTAGATGATCATTTGGCTCATTAGGTTGTGGATGACTACCAATCCATGAACTTTGAATTCCCGGATGAGAACATTATGTTAGTGACTGACTGTGAAGAACCTGGACCGGATGAAGGACCTGAGGAAGGATCCCGATGGACTATGGTTTTTGATGGAGCCTCCAACGCACTCGGCAATGGCATAGGTGTTGTAATTCTTATCTCCCGAAGGCTATCATACTCCTTTCACGACCATATTATGTTTCAACTGTACCAACATTATGGAAGAGTATGAAGCATGCATTATGGGTCTCAAAGTTACTATTGACCTGAGAATCAAGTTCTTAAGCGTCTTCAGGGATTGGACCTTGGTAATAAGTCAAATCAAAGGCGAGTGGGACACAAAGCACCCGAATATCATCCCTTACAAAGAACATGTGTTGAGATTGCTTCCACACTTTAAAGAGGTCACCTTTGAAAATTTTCCACCAGAAGAGAACCAGTTAGAGGACGCGCTAGCTACTATGTCATATATGTTCAAGGTCAAGTGGGACAATGAGGCTCCTCGGATCACTATTGAGAGGTTGGATGAACCAGCATACTGCTGTAAGATTGACGCTGAAGAAGTAGCAGACAAACCATGGTTTCATGAAGTGAAGAGGTATCTCGAGGCTCAAGAATATTCTGAGGGGGAGTCTGTCAATGATAAGAAATTTCTGAGAAGGTTCTCCGCAAAGTTCTCCCTCAGTAATGGAATCCTCTACAAGCGCAATCATGATTCTGCTTTACTTCGGTGCATAGACAAGGGAGAAGCGGGGAGGATTATGGCATATTTACACGAAGACACCTTTGGCACCCACTCTAATGGACACACCATGGCTAAAAAGATCCTACAGGAAGGATACTATTGGTCCACTATGGAAGCAGACTGTTATCAGCATTCTCGAACTTGTCATAAATTCCAGATCTACGCTGATAAAGTACATGTACCTCTGGTCCCCTTGAATGTCTTGGTGGCTCCCTGGCCCTTTGCAATGTGGGGCATTGACATGATCAGAGAGATTAGACCTACCGCTTCCAACGGGATTCGCTTCATCCTAGTGGCCATTGATTACTTCACGAAGTGGGTTTATGCTGCCTCTTTTTCTACTGTTACTAAGAATGTTGTGGCGCGATTTATCAAGTGTAACCTGATTTGTCGGTATGATGTTCCAGAGAGAATCATCACGGACAATGGTACAAATATCAACAATACAATGATCACCTAACTCTGTAAACAATTCAAGATCCAACATTATAACTCTTCCCCTTACCGATCGAAGAAGAATGGCAATGTGGAGGCTGTTAACAAGAATATTAAGAAAATCATACAGAAGATGACTGTGACATACAAAGACTGGCATGAGATGTTACCATTTTCTCTTCATGGTTACCGCACCTCTGCACGAACGTCAACAGGGGCAACACCTTATTCTTTGGTGTATGGTATGGAGGTTGTCCTGCCTATTGAGGTCCAGATCCCTTCTTTGAGGATTATGAAGGATCCAAGTTTGAACAAAGATGATTGGATCCAGACTCGACTTGATCAACTGAATCTGATTGATGAGAAAAGGCTTAATGCTGTCTGTCATGG
Source organism: Vicia faba (assembly GCA_948472305.1). NCBI lineage: Eukaryota > Viridiplantae > Streptophyta > Magnoliopsida > Fabales > Fabaceae > Vicia > Vicia faba. Next base: position 35,567 of record CATIWC010000807.1, on the reverse strand, counting down.
TCAAATGAATCAAAAACAGATGATTAAGGCTTTCAACAAAAAGGTCAGACGTCAAGTATATCAAGTGGGTGATCTAGTAATCAAGCGCATCATACTGCCACAAGGTGACCCCAGGGGCAATTGGACTCCCACGTACGAAGATCCATTTATGATCAAAAGCATATTTTACAGTGGAGCCATGATTTTAACCACCATGGATGGTGACGACCTTCCTCATCCTATTAATGTGGACATAGTGAAAAGATACTACGAGTAAATAAAGACCCGCTAGGCTGACTGGCCTAGGAAAAAATAAGGGCATCCCGGCGAACCAAAAGGGTTCGGGAAAAAATTAGGGATAAATACAAAAGAATTTGTACATCCGGCAAGTTGAAAACCTGAAAAGGAGGCTTGGGCAAAAAGGGGTATCTCGGTGGACTGAAAACCCGAAAGGGCAGTCCAGGCAAAAGTTAGGGATTCGAAGCGTATAATTATGTCCCATTGGATCACCTTGCGACCAGACCTCGGTATCAACTATCAAGCTTAAATGGTACTTGTTGTACCCCAAAATTTTCCCTCTCATTTCTCAAGTAATCTCTCACAAGATATCCCTTGATTCAAGACTGCACAAGGTTTGATCAGCTCAAGACACCTCCTTAAGCACTGATGACTGAAAATTAGGGTTTGGGTTTGCACAAGGACAAGTGGACTTTTAATGCCTCATATGACTTTCATGGATCATTTTGGACCCTCAAGATTTCTCATGTCAAGTTTCAAGTCTTGGATCACATTTTTGCTCAATCAATTGATCAGTTGACCTAAAATCAGTTGTATTGGGGAAAAAGTCAACTGTGGTCAATTTACAGTCAAAATTCATAATTTTTGGTCCGTATCAACATTATGAACTCATATATGTCATTTGATCAAGTTTGGATCACAATTCCTCATCAAATTTGATCATATTATCAAAAGGGCAAAATGGTCAAAATGGTCAAAATTAGGGTTTTAACTAAGAAGGTGCAATTTCTGATTTTTGACCTAGAAAATGATTGATTGGTTTAAGTTATGATCTCAAGGATTAAAATTCATAATTTTGACCTAATGGCATGGCTCAAAAGATTCCTCAAGATCAATTGGTTGACAGATGAATTTCAGTCAACTGATGAAAAGGCAATTATACACTAAAAAGTTAAACTTTCACTTTTTGGTCAAAATCAAGTTCCAAAGATCACAATTCATCAAAACATGTAAAAATATGAAACTTGTTCATCAAGAAATCAAAAAGTAAAGATTTCATTTTGAAAAGTCAAAATTTCTAAACTTAGAAATTTTTCTAAGTGTTGGAAAATTCATATTTTTTTACAACTTTGAGCCAAAATTCCACTATGACACAAAATGATTCAAAGGAAACTTCCAACATGAAATTTGTAGATCTAAATTAGATATAAAATATTGTAGAACACAACTTTTTCTAGAAATGCATGGATTTCAAGTTATGATTTTAAGAAGACATGTTCATGAAACTTGGAAACTTAGTGAAATTTTGCCCTAGTTTAGGCAGAATTTTGACCTAACTTCATGACAATTTTTCACATAGTTCCAAGATGAATCTCAAAAAATGTCCAACATAGAGGTTGTAGAGGATGTTAAAATATTTCCAAAATGTCCAATAAGTCATCTAGATCATACTTTAGAAAGGACAATAGAAGGCAAGAAGTTAGGGTTTTCAAACTTGAATTACAAGCCATTTTGTGAAGAACACTTGATCCAATCTTCAAGCATGCTGTACAAATATCACTTTGCAGGCTTCAAACTTGATAATCACTAAATAATTAAATGTTTACACAACTAATAGAGCCACTGTCCAATCATTTGAGCCATTATCCAAGTTGCATTTCCATTTATGGCACAAAGTTACCATTCCATTCTTGAAAAGTTGCTTTAATCACAAATTCAACTTGTCTTGAGCTTATAACTTGTTTGTTCAGCACACACTCAATATAGAAAGTCAGATAAACATGTTTAAAGCTTGTAACCACTCTAGATAGCCTTGTACAATTCATTGGGACAATGTGTATCAAGCTTGCTTCAAAAACAAGCCAAAGAGCCATAACATGTGAACTTGTACTTCTGATCACCCCAAGCTCACAAAACCTTTTCCTATAAATTGAGACACTATTATGCAACTAGGACACAATTTTGCAAGCCTTGAAACTCCCTCAAACCCCCCCAAGCCAGAAATTGCCTCAAAACACCATTGTTATGCAAATTCTGACTTTACATATCAAACTTCCATTTCACTCATGTGTTTCTTGGCAAAACCATTTCAAAAGCTTCCTTACCTAAAATATAAGTCACCCCAACACCTGTTACAGTTCTGTAACACAATTTCCTTCATCCTCCATAACCAAAACCAGAAGCTTGAACTTGGACTTCTCCAGCACGATTCATACACTTCTAGCTCAAAGTAATTATTGGAATAGCTTCCTGGGAACTCGAGGAAGCTAACCTGATCATCACAACAACTTGAATCAAGCTCTAACTCAAAACACAATCTCCAGTTGTAAGGTGAGTTTTCTGACTTTTCATCTCATTATGTATACATTGTTAGGCTTGCATTTTCAAAGACCAAATGTAGATATCATTGCCCTGAAACTGTACATATCCATATATTTCATTTATATGGCTTGAGCTTAGAGAATTTTAAGATTGAAATTTTTGGAAAATTTAGGGTTCAAATTAGGGCCAATGAAATTATCATTCATCTTTGATTTATAACTTTAGTTATTTACATGGTTGGATTCGTGAGAAAAAATGGAACAATTTTCATGTTTGCAATTTTATTTTGCATTGAGAAATGAGCAAGATACAGGTGGTCTGGATGGATGTGAGATTGAAGATGAAGTTCAGGCCATGAACTTGATTTGTAATATATATTTATGGCTTGATACAAGTTAACGGATGTACAGCCACCCCAGTGGCAAAGGTAGCGCGCGTATATGTGGGAGGTCATGGGTTCAACACCAAGCGCTACCTTTTGTGCAATTTTTCAACATTTTTCACTCTTTTTTGTTTCAGCTACAGGCGCCTGGGCCTCCAACAATGGTCCTTCCCTTTTTTGCTTTCTCTAACCCCCCTGTTTACTTTTGCAGGCTAGCCTAATTTCTTTTTATCATTTCATTTACTTTTATTTTCTTTTTCTTATTTTTATTTTATCTCAGTTTTCTTATTATTTATTATTATTATTATTATTATTATTATTATTATTATTATTATTATTATTAATATTATTATTATTTTTATTAATAAAAAATATAAAAAAATTATTATTTATTATTTACACTTTTTTTTTATAAAACAAAAAAGAACAAAAACATTTTTCTTAACAAATTAATTTCTTTTTTCCTAAATAATTAATATTTAGATTTAGATTTAATTATTATTTTATTTTTCTTTTAAATTAAAATTAACTTAGAATTTAGGTTTCTTTTAATTATGAATTTTCATATTATTATTATTATTAATTTAAAACCTTTCACAAAAACCCTAAAAATACTTTTTTAACTTAATTTCTTTCTTAATTAATTTAGGTTCAAGTTTATTTTATTTTTGATTAATCATTTTCTTAATTAGGTCAAAATTAAACCCTTTCATAAAAAACCAAACAAAAATCCTTTCTTTTCCATTTATATTCTTGCATTATATTTTCAATTCTTGTACAATATTCAATATGGTTGTAATAGATAATTAGGTTTAATTTTCTTGCAATTTCCATTTGTAAATTTATATATCCCCTCCCCTAATGATGTAATAGCTTAGTAATTTTACTTTTCGCAATTTATCGCTTTATATAAATGTTAGTAATTAGGGTTTGTATGGCAAGACTGAAATCAACAAATAGCAAACCCTAATTCAAGATAAACAATGCATGTAAATCAAACACATTTGCACACTTGCACCATTAGGGTAATTACACTTTGTTCCCTTATAAGAATGGACATGTTATGCATGTGGGATGTCTTAGCAAAAACAAATAAAAAATACAAAGATCATAGTCCCTCGACGACGCTATCAATGTTGCCTTTCAAAGTGATCTTAGTCCCTCAAAGAGAAATGCTAATACATCTTACAACATTGCTATCATGACTATACGATGACCCACACCCGTCCCTTTACATCCAAAGATAAGGCTTCTTACCAAATTAATGGTAAGATATCAATATCAAAGGAAAGGAAGAAATGAACTAAGACTTTTGAGTAGGTAGATTGTTCCTAGTTGCTTGCTCATTTTCAAACCAAAATATCCTTGCTTATTTCCAAAACAAATACCAACACTTTCAAAACAAACACTTTCAAAACATTTTCAAAACATGAAACATTTTCAAAAGACCAACACTTTGTATACATTCTTACGAACGAGAACTATTACAAAGTTTACCTAAATGAAGACGCCTTTCCAAAATACTTTCAAAAACCACACAAAGCACATTTTTTAAAACAAAGCAAGTGATCTAGAAAGCAACTAAGAACCAATAGATAACTATGGATGAAAAAGGTGCTAATACCTTCCCTTTTCATAATCTACCCCCCGAACTCAAGAAACAATCTCAAAGGTCTTTCCTGTTTTTTCTAGCCTTTCCTTTTGGATAAAAGAAAAGCCGATGGCGACTATTGCTAAACCGCAACATTTGCGATAAAACACAAAACACCCAAGTCAATTCTCCCACCGTATCACAGTACCGATCAATCCAGTCAGCTTCAGGCGAGTAGCAAATTCATGAGACGCTCAAGGACATAGGGGCAATAGCAGAATTAAAACTCAATGGGACTATTACACATAACTGTTTTCTCTTTGTACACTATTTTTTGTAGTTTTCATTACTTAGGATGGTGTTCTGCTACTAGAACGTCAGTCTCTTTGTACAAAATTCCTGTTATAGGCGAACTTCTAAAATCAATACCAATCATTTCTTTGAAAATACACAACTATTTGTTTTCTATTTTTCTGTTTTGATTTGCAAAAATGTCCAATGATTATTTTTGATATATGCATTTGAATATGATTACTGTTTACAAATACTTGCATAAGAAAAAGAAAGTTGGTTACTAAGGACTTTAAGAAACTGGGCAAAATCTGAAAAAACATTTGCAGTCCCGACAGTTACTCCTTACAGCATGGTACCAGCGCATAGACAGTTTGAGACGGAGTCACCATTGCATACGACCCCGTGACATCTATATTCCCCACAGAGTAGAAACAACCAATGTTTTGGTCTCTCCTTCCCCAAGCAGAAATTACTTGCTCCAGTCAAGAGCTGAAATCTGTGTTCCCCAGCCGAGCTTTATAATCTTAAACAGTTTATGAAACCTCCTCCCGGGTAGAGTTTATTTATCCAACTACGGAAGCTCATTCCCCAACAGAGTTTATTTCTCTACATCAGCAGAATCTTCCAACAAAACATCCTCCCCACAGATTTATCCTCAAGTAGAGTCAATCCCCGGCAGAACATCCTCAAACAAATAGAGGAAATCAAAATAAAATCATCTCCATTCATCATCCCCAACAGAAATGAAGGAGTCAACTTTCCAACACTCTTCAGCATCAGACCGGGATTTACTTTCCCAGACTAAGAAATATCATAATAGCATTCCATATTCATACACCATGGCATGCGCATGCACATCACATACATCATAATCTCATTTATTTGGAGAACATCATCACAATTCATTTCATACATCATGACATTGCATACGACTAACTCTTTACCATTTTCAGGAAAGATCAAATCAATAAACACCGTTGGCTACTTACGTGACCTGGTAGTCTTCTCAAAAGCTACGTCTAACAAAAGTCTATTTCAGCATCTTCCTCATAACGAAGTTCTCGGAACACCTTCTCTGGTCCAGTCATATCGACACTAAGATCTCTCTAATTCCTATTCCAGTTGAAGATATTCCAAGACTTTTGTCTGGTTCAGTTAAATTGATCCTAAGATTCTTCTGATTTCCATTCCAATCAAAGTTAATTAAAGACCTTCTCTGGTTCAGTCAGATCGACACTAAGATCTCTCTGATTCCTATTCCAGTTGAAGATATTCCAAGACTTTTGTCTGGTTCATTTGAATCGATCCTAAGATTCCTCTGATTTCCATTCGAGTCAGAGTTAATTAAAGACCTTCTCTGAATCAGTCAGATCGACACTAAGATCTCTCTGATTCCTATTCCAGTTGAAGATATTCCAAGATTTTTTGTCTGGTTCAGTTGATTTGATACTAAGACTCTTCTAATTTCCATTCCAGTCAAAGTTAGTTCAAGATTTTCCTCTGGTTCAGTTAGATCGATACCAAGATCTCTCTGATTCCTATTCCAGTTGAAGATAATCCAAGACCTTTTTATGGTTCAGTTAAATTGACACTAAGATTTTTCTGATTCTTATCTAGTCAAAGATAAATCTAGACCTTTGCTAGTTCAGTTCGAATCTACCATTGATTTATTACTGATTCTTTTTCGCTAGACCCTTTCTTTGGTTCAGTTAAATCGACACTAAGGTTTTTATGATTTCTATTCCATTTAAAGAAACTGCAAAGCCTGGGGTACGACCAGATAATATTTTAATCTCATTTCCCCAGTAAGTCACTGTGAAGCCTGGAATACAATCAGATAGCAGTCAGCCTTATTATCCTCACCAAATCACTATGAAGCATGGATGCTGACCAGCTAAAAGTTCACTTCCGTCTTTTTAGTCAAGAGATGACTCCCCAATAGATTAATGGATAACTGAAGCTCCTAAGCTCTATTTCCCAAGACAGAGACCAACATTCCTCAGTGAAGTCCTCCTCAACAACAGGAGTAGGGATTCCCACAAAGGAATATATCATAAAATCATATTCACTGGATGATATCTTTAAGCCCATCTCCGACGACCCTCTATCATGTTCTCTGGATGGCATATTTAAGTCCATCTCCGACGACCCTCCATCATGTTCTCTGGATGACATCTTTAAGCCCATCTCCGACGAGCCTCTGTCATGTTCTCTGGATGGCATCTTTAAGCCTATCTCCGATGACCCTCCGTCATGTTCTCTGGATGTCATCTTTAAGCCCATCTCCGACGACCCTCCGTCATGTTCTCGCGATGGCATCTCTAAGCCCATCTTCGATGAATATTATGTCATCTTCTCCAAATGGCATCTGTAAGCCCATTCCCGATATTATCCACCAACAGTCTCACTTCGAATGAGTGCAAATTTCTGGGCACTTTAGTGTTCAATCATCTTCCACCTTCAGATCACGAAAGGCAAACAAGCCAATCTAAATCTTCATGTTTAAGAAGATTGAACAAGGGCAGCTGTTGTACCCCAAAATTTTTCCTCCCATTTTCACACAAGACATACTCCTAGAGGTTCTCAATTGCTCAAGGTTGACCAAGAATTGACCAGACAATTCTCCTCCTAAGGCAATGAACCTCCAACTAGGGTTTCAATTTTCATCAAGATGGTTGAGCTCAAATGGTCTCAAATGCTTCCCATGGTCCTAATATGTCTTCAAAATTATCCATGCCAAATTTCATGCCTTGCACAACAAGTTTACTCAGTCAATTGCTCAAATGCTTGAAAATCAACTGTGCTAGGTCAAAAGTTAACTGTGGCCCATGTACAGTCAAACTTCAATATCTTTGGTCAACATCAACATTTTGAAGTGATATCCATAATTTGATCAAGGGTTGATCATGATTCCTCAAGAAATGCTCCTAACCCATCAAAAGTCAAAAATGGAAAATTAGGGTTTTTATAGGAAAAGTTAACCAAACTTTGACCAAGCATAACTTTCATATAATTAATCCATTTTCCCCAACAAAAGCTCATTTTTAAGAGAATCCAATTCCCTAAAACTTCTCTTCAGCCCCCATGATCAATAAATGCACCATTAGAAATATATGAGCTCAGACATTATAGGTAATTTTCAAAAAGTCAACAAAAACCACTTTTTTCAAAGACATTTTACATCCAAATAACATCTTCAAGTGAAAAATTGATCTACAGAGGGATTGAAGTAGACATCTTGGGATTTACAAAAATTAAAAGATCATCATCATGAGATGAAAATTGAGCAACTTATGGCTTTCCCAAGTGGGAAAAGTTTGGAAATTTCAAGAATGGTGCATATAGCAAATTTGAATTTTTGGGTCAATGGCCTAACTTTTTAAGGTTCAAATATCTTCCTAAGGTCATAGAGGACCTCTAATATTATTTTTTAATGGATTTGCATTTTCTACCTATTTTTTACATATTTATTTAAATTTATTTCAAATAAATATAAAATAAATGGTACAAAGTAATTGGAAATGGGCTAAGGCATTTGGGCTGTTGTTTTGACTTGTCTTGAAGACCAAGATTTCGTGCACAAGTAACCATGTTCATTCAAGCAAGGATAAGGCGTGTTTTGGAAAATTTGGAAGGCTTTGAATTTGTTGGATTCTTATTGGAAAACATGAGTTATGGCCATAACTTTTCCATTCAATTGTGTCTCTTCCATCTATGCTATAAATACATCACTTTGGCAAGCCAAACACACACATGTACATTGTAGAAAAGTGCTACCAAAATTACATAGAATTGTTAAAATCGTGAAAACTTAAATTCATACTTCCATCCCTTTTTAGTCCAATCCAAGGACTCAATTAACCTCCCAAGACTTCCAGGAGTTGAACCCAGTTTGTATCCACGCCTAAGATACCCTGAAAGTGACCAATCTGATCACTCATTTTTTGGTAAATTTCTTAAATTCGTATCTTTGATTTCATACTGAACTAACCATTCTCAATGTTTGATTCGTACTCAGGGAAATATATAGAGTAGGACCAACGAAATACATGTGAAAAAGGAGCTAGAATAAGATCGTGCCATTTCTACGGCACGATCTGTGTTCTTCACTATATCTCACTTTTCAGGTTGTTTCAGGATGAACAAACCCCAGAAATGGAATCAGGAGGGTTGATTTAGAGGGGGGTGGGTAGCCTTGATTGTAGGCTTTGATCTGTCCATTTTTGCAGGTTTCACATTTGGACATCCAGGAGAAGACGACCGAAGTTTGACTCCAGCGTCCCTCCGACCATTTGACTCAGGTGGGCGCTGGCGTGGCAAGATCGCGTGTCCTGATTGGCCCATTCAAATACTAAGGGGCCCATCAGTGCGCGCGTATTATTTTTAATATATTTGGAAATCATTTTTACATATAATACCATGATTGTATATTAATAAATGAATTGTAAGGCAACATAGTTGGTAAACCGACACATTTTTGAGGTAGAGGACCTGGGTTCGAGTCCCAGGTCCATCATTTTATTTTTCTAACATTGTTAACTACAGATCCAGTATTGCTTTAGTTACGCCAATCCATCATGTGCCTCCAGATCACAACCACTAGATCTTGGTTGATCTAGATCAAAAGGTTCCCACATGCAGGTGCACCACGAGCTATCAAAAGCGCTCATCATTGAATCCTAGTACAATTTTGGGCTCCCTCTGGATTGGGCCCAGCGTTTTTACCAACACACCCCCATCTTTTATTTTTGATGACCACGCCCATGTTTTGTTTATTTTCTCTTTTTTTTTTGTTTATTATTTTCAAAAGTCATTTTTTAACAAGTCACAAAAAAATCAAAATAATAGTAAATAGATTTAGGTTCTTTTTTTAAAATTATATTAATTAATTAATTCATTATTTTAATATTATTTTATCAAGTTAAAATCAAATTAAACTTAAGTTATTTTTAACTTAATTTATTTTCTTAATAAAAAATACCAAAAACATTAGAACTAGGATTTATTTCATCCAAATAAATTTACTTCTCTAATTAAATTTTAGATATTTACTTCACTTAGTTATTTTATTAAAATCAAATAAATAAAACAAACAAAAATATGTTCTCGCTTTTATATTTCTTATATGCTTGTATATAATTGCTAGTAAATTAGGTGTGCATGACAAGATTAATCAAATTAATCATTATATCACTAACATAAGATAAATATTTGAAAAAAACACTATTGCACACTTGCACCCTTAGGATACTCCTCACTTGGTTGCCTCGGAAAATAATGGTCATGTCCCTCAAGCATAGGGATATCTTAGCAATGACCCTCAATTTAAAACTCATCATAAAGATCATGGTCCCTTAATGTCCCTCGAGTTGCCTACAAGAAATGATCTTGTCCCTCGATGGTGCCTATATGATGACAGTCCCTTCGAAATTTCTAAGGTATCCTTACGTGTTGTCTTCAATGACCATGACATCCCTTTTGATAGTCCCTCAACATACGACGATAAGGCTACCTACTCACTAATAGTAGGATATCACTATCTAAATGAAAGGAGGAAAAGAACATCCTTTTTTGAGTAGGTAGATAATTCTTAAGTACTTGCTCAAAACAAATTTCTTTTCACACTTACACAATTTTCAAAAACTACTTTCAAAAATGCTTTATCACACTCTTGATGACTGATACAAGAGTTACCATGAAGCAAACAAAATCTTTCAAAACACACAAACACAAACAATTTTCAAAAATGAGCAAGTACCTAAGAGCCCGTGGAAAACCAAGGATGGAAAGGGTGATAACACCTTCCCTTTCCATAATCTACCCCCCTTACTCAGAAAATCTCGAAAAAGGTCTTTTTCTGTTCTTTTCACCCTTTCCTTTGTTGGATAAAAGAAAAGTCGGCGACGACTCTTGCTTACCGCGACATTTGCGAACAAAAAACGCAAACCAGTATAAATAGTCGGTTCTGCCACCGTATCACAATATGCAAATTGTTTTTATGCAAAAAAAATAATTTTCAAGGTTTTGGTCAATTTCAAAGTGGTTCTTAATGATTCCTAAGACCTCTAATGCAAGAGAGTGCCACATGACATAGAGATACCATCTAATATACAGAAATGCTAAGTTTTTCTAGTTTTGACATCATGCAAAACATCTAATGGTGAAGTTGCACTCACAAAGTGCAGTTACCATATGCCTCAATTTATTTGTAAAGCTTATGATAATCTTCTTCACGTGATTTGAAGTAGAATAACTGAAATTCCAGCACAACAAGACAAATGTTTAATATGAAGTCACGACACCAGGATGTCAAAATGCAATGTTGATTGTAATGTTAAGACATTGTAACAACAAACAAAATAATAAATAATATAAAGTGCTTTGTAGAAAGTAATTAACACAGGTCAATTATTAACCTTATTCAGTGTAACATCACATACATCTGGGGGCATCCAAGCAAGAAAGGAAATCTACTATAGCAGTATTAGTTTGAAGTTATAAACAACCTCATGTTTTACAAACTTCACACCTAATCACTATCCATTTAATTTCTATCTAAGATTTCCTAGATATGATACCCCCACTCACTTCCCTTAAATCATACAACAATGATGACAATAGTAACAATAAAAGAAGACACACTTCTAATGAAACATAATCCTCTCTTGCTAAAACGCTTATGAGTGATTCACAATTACAACTCAAAACTCAGTCCAACTCAAGCATCAAAGAGATACAATATTGACTAACAAAAAACAAAGAACAAACTATACCATAATGGAGATTCTCACACCTGCGTCTCTCATCTTCTTTAGGTTTAAAGTATTTCTTTTTATAGGTAGAGAACAACTTTGGCTTCTAATAAGTGCAAATTGTAGTTATTTTTGTATATACATTTTGTTGCACTTATCGACTTATAGTTAATATCAGTTAAATAAACCCGACTTTTGTGTAAATATGTCTAATTTATGTTTATTTGTGTTTTTTGTAGATAGTGTATCATTTGATGTTTTTCTATTCATTTTGTAAGTATTTGTTGCATTTTGAAGCAATGAGGAATAAGGTGTCGAAAGCACGACTCTGGATGTGCGTTTTTAGAATAAAAGACCAGTTTTGGGAAGTTCTATCCAAGAGAGCCCGCTTAGCACACAGAAGGGCGCTAAGAGCAAGTGCGCTCAACATATTTTGTAGTGCGCTGCTTAGGTTTTGAAATTTTGGCATAAGCACTGTTTTGAAGCTCGCTTAGCGTGGATAGCGTACTTGGTGTGGTTTAGGGTGGTTTGATGTGTAAAATAAAGAAGTCGCGCTTAGCGTGCCAGGCTCGCTTAGCATGGTCTATTGAGATTTGTTTTATAACTTCAGATTTAGTTCATTTTTAGGTTATGATTTTGGGGAAGTTTTTGCTCCCAACTTCATCAACCTCCAATTTTGTTAGGATTAGCTTAGATAACAACTATGAAGCTTGCATACGGATGATCCGAGGTGGATTGCTCTTCAGTTGATGCTGACAAATCGGTAGATCTGTGGCTCATTTCTCTTTTTCTTTGTGCATTCTCTATTGTTTGGGTTTGTATATGTATTTACTTTGAACTCATGTATATCTGTCTCTCTGGGCGTTGTATAAAACTTGTTTTACAAATCTTTGTCGATCGTTATCCTTGATTTTTTGCTCTGTGCTAGGGATTTGAGTTTTTATATACATATACTGCTTGAATTCTTATCTAGGATGATTATCTAATAGTGTCTGAATTCTAGAGATATATTTAGCATTGTTATTCACTTACGGTGTCTGTGATTAATGCCTTTGTGTTGTTTGTATCGCTCTGAGAGATCGCTGATGCAAGCGAGTACAATTGACTGTTGTGTTGTTAAGGTTGGTTGAGAGATCACCTTCGAGGTGATACAATGGGTGTTGTGTTAGACAAATGATGACATTGATGAATATTGTAGGTTTAGTATAACAGGTCAATAGGTTTAAGTCTATGAGAAGTAGTATATATGCATGCTTGATAAATTATTACTTTTTCCTTTTTATAGATTTATTTTCTCTTGATGCTTTTCCTTTCAACATATTTATCCCCAAATTCATTAGCAAGAGATTCGCCAAACGGTATTTCAATTCACCAATCTATGTGGACACAATACGATATAACCTAAATATCACCTGGTAAATTAATAACTAACTTTTTGCTTTCCTCTTTATCGCTTCCATCAAAATGGCATCGTTGTCGGGGATTGGTGTTTATTGTTTTGCATTGCGATGGTTTCTTTGTTTTTTAGTTTTGTAATTAATGTATATGTTGTATATAATGTGTACATAAACTTGGTTATTTTTACTTGTACATGTTTTGTGTTTACTTTCCATACTAGTGCATATATGTGTTTTTCTTTCTTTTCACGTATTATTTTGAATTGTCTCGTTCTCGTAACGTTTGTTGTGTGGTTCTTAGGACACTTTCTTTAGGTTTCCACATTGTGACAATACCATGGCATGACAAGAATAGGTTACTAGCTCGCACAATAAAGGCATCGAGCTTACGACGTAAAACAAGCATGTTTTGTTTGTATTTGTGTATGTATGTGTTTACTTGTGTTTTAAAAAGTTGAACTTGGACCTATTTTAAATTCTCAAATTTTCACTTTTTAACTTGTTAATTCACTTTCAACCGTTTGTTTTGTTATCTCAATTTGTATTTTCCCGCAAGCTTGTCGTGTTTAGCTTGAGGAAGTTTGTATGTGTAAATATTCTATGTTCAAGGATAGCGTAGGTGATTGTGGAGGGAGTTGCTGCACTATTGTTGTTGTCCTATTTTTTTGCAATTGGTGTAGCGCGCTTAGTGCGCCTTGTTGTGCAGAGCCAGTGAATTCTTTTTAATTGTTCACTTGACTCTCCTTTTTCGCACTTCATCAAAGGCTTTATAGTATAGTAATTAATATTAATATTTTTAATTATTTCTTTTGTTGTTTAGAATTAAATTATGGTTAGATAAATTGAAGTCGCATTAGGTGATTTTTTGATTTTGAGTGTGTTAACTTGCAGATGTATGGTAATAGTAGTTTTTGAAGTTGGTACTCACCAGGTACTCATTTATCGCTTTCTATAAGATAACATGTTTAAGAAACTTTTCATTTGTACAATTACCATGTCATTCGTTCTTTTTGCATTACTTGCTCATGACTTGAATCACTTTAGTTCCCTTTTTACCCATAAATGTGAGGAAGCTTTCCATTGTTCATATATGATCTAGGCCACAATTCTTGTTTTAACTGCATTTTATTATGTTTAATATTTTGTTTATGTTGATTGTATGAAAGCATGAACATGATCAAGGCATTTTTTTGTTTCAATTTGAGCACAACTATCTTGGCCAAATAGTCAATTCACCTTGTGAGTGTGTGATCATTAGTATCCCCTTTTGACCCTTTTTGTTGATATCCATGTTGTTTTTACTAAATGCTTGTCTATGAGTATTTGGTTCATCTTTTTGTATGGATATTTATTATTTGTTTTCTTAAACGTTTAACCATGGTTTGTAGTTTGAATTTTTACCTTGCCTTAGAAATTAGGGAGTATTCACATTATGATATGGTTGAATTCAAGTTGGGGAGAGAGATATTTATGTGCTTGTGTGTATTACTATGAGGTTGAGAGAGAAAGAGAAAAATGAAGAAAAAGAAAAAAAGTGAAAAAGAAAGAAAATAAAAAGAAAGAAAAAAGAGAAAAGTTTTGAAAAACAAAAACAAAAAGAGTATGAAATAATATTGTGTTAATAAGTGATAGGTGTTGGTGAGAAATTTGGAATGAAGAAGAAGTTTGATTGAAATTATTTTGCTTGAGTCTTTGTGAGTTGATCACTCCTTTAGGTTTAGGTAATTTTTTGTTTCAATTAGCTTTATGACTTATTCCTTGTTTGTTAACCAAGCCACATTACAACCTTAGAAAGCCCTTGTGATTCTAGCCTTTGTATCTTCAATATGAGTTTTAGGATGAAAACATAATTTATTCTATTATTTGAAATATTGTGGATGAGTTTTTTTTTGTCCCTCACCTTTATGTGTCTTCATCTACCGACGAATTTTTACTAGGTGTGATTCATGATTGAGCTTGTTTTGTTTTAGAATGTTTATTATAATGTTTGTACTTAGGATTCATTTTGTTTACATGTTATCGTTGTAGGATTATGGTAAGTGTGTACCTTGTGTATGCATTTTTGTTTGAACCATACATTTGTTTTCTGTTTTCAAAATTGTTGATTCATAATATTTTGGTTGATTATTGTTGGTTCTTTGAGTTGTTTGGCCTTGTTTGAGAACAAACAAATCCAAGTTAGGGAGAGTTTGATAAGTGAAAATTATAGTTATTTTTTATATACTTTTTGTTGCACTTATCGACTCTTTGTTGTTAATATTGGTTGAATAAACCCAACTTTTGTGTAAATAAATTTAGTTTGTGTTTATTTGTGTTTTGTGCACATAGTGTTCCGTTTGATGATTTTCCATTCATTTTGTAGATATTTGTTGCATTTTGGAGAATTAAGGAATAAGGTGTCGAAGGCAAAGCTCCAGATGCATGTTTTCAAAATAAAAGGCAAGTTTTGGGAAGTTCTTTCCGAGAGAGCCCGCTTAGCACACAGAAGGCCGCTAAGCGCGAGTGCATTCAGCACATTTTGTAGTGCACTACTTGTGTTTTGACATTTTGGCATTATCATTGTTTTGAAGCTCGCTTAGCGCGGATAGCGCGCTTAGCACAATTTAGGGCGATTTGATATGTAAGATAAAGAAGTCGCACTTAGTGCACCAGGCCTACTTAGCGCGGTCTGCTGTGATTTGGTTTATAACTTCAGATTTAGTTCATTTTTAGGTTATTGTTTTGGAGAAGTTTTTGCTCCCAACTCCATCAACCTCCAATTTTGTTAGGATTATCTTAGATAACAATTATGTAGCTTGCATACGGATGATCCGGGATGGATTTCTCTTCGATCGACGTTGACAAACCAGTAAATCCATGGTTCATTTCTCTTTTTCTTTGTGTATTCTCTATTGGTTGTGTTTTGTATATGTATTTACTTCAAACTCATGTATATTTGTCGCCCTTGGCGTTGTATAAAACTTGTTTTACAAATATTTGTCAATTGTTATCCTTGATTTTTGCTCTGGGTTTGGGATTTGAGTTGCTATAGACATATACTTCTTGAATTCTTATCTAGGATAATTATCTAACAGTGTATGAATTTTAGAGATATATTTAGCGTTATTATTCACTTAGGGTGTCTGTGATTAATTCCTCTGTTGTTTGTTTCGCTATGAGAGATCGTTGATGCAAGTGAACACAGTTGAATATTGTGTTGTTAAGGTTGATTGAGAGATCGCTGCTGAGGTGATATAGTGGATGTTGTGTTTGACACGTGATGAAATTGATGAATATTGTAGGTTTAGTATAACAAGTTACTCCTTTTTCCTTTTTATGTATTTATGTTATTTTGATACTTTTCCTTTCAATCAATTTATCCCCAAACTCATTAACAAGATATTTGTCGAGCTGCATTTCAATTCACTAATCTCTATGGACACGATACACTATAACCTGAATATCACCCGATAAATTAATAACTTACTTTTTTCTTGTTGCTTTACCATTTCTAGTAGCTTCAAGATTAAATCTGGCTAAAATAATCTGCAAATCAAATAAAATATTTAGTAGAATCTTCTTTTGCAGGATATAATGTTTCCTTGAATCTTACGACATCCAATCTTGAGAAATAAATCAAATTATTTAAGATCTTTGATTCCTTGAGAAATACATTCTTAGCTAACCACACATGATGCAAATCATATATGCATCAAATCTTCAGTGATCTTACGCTAAAAACCAATCTTCACAAAAGTAAAACAAATCTCAAGCTACAATGTCGTACAAACATTATAGGACATCTTGTCCAACATCTTGCTGAAAAACTTATTTTAACAAAATGCAGCCAACACAACAAAACATGACAATCACCCCCTTTGGCAAATTTTGGCTAAAACAATCTTTGCACTCAACATCTTGCAAAAATCAAACAATACCATAAACATCTAGATCAAGATGGACAATATTTAAACAAACACCTCAAAAGAACATTCTTCAACCAAAACACACAAAAACAAGAAAAACAGGATTTGCACCAGTTCATATCAGAGGCATAAACAGCTGAACGGGATAAACCTCAGTCAGCTAAATAATAACAACAGAGAGAAATAAACTCTCATACATGGACATACAACACAATCAGAATGTTAGTCATGATGTCAAGACATCATATAGGATTACACCATAACAAACCATTCACCATACAATTAGTAATAGAAAAAGAAATGGCATCACATAAAACAAAACAAAACAAAATAAACAACTCCTCCAACATAGAATTTCTCCCCCTGAATAAATGATCAGGAAAAAACACATAAAGCTCATACTCCTCCTCAAGATGAAAATCATCAGAACAATAGCAGACAAAACTTCCAAAACTATGAAAGCTATTAATCAAGCTAACACACCAGGCAACAATCATCAAGTTAAGTTAAGCTATCTCTTCATTTTTAGCCACAATTTTGACAAAGACAATCATGCTCATTTTACTGTAATCTCCACACATTCACCTCTGTCATAAAATTTCATGTACTCATTGCTTATCTTACTGACCCAATCCTTAGGAATGTTCACAATGAAAATATGGTAAGTTTATAATGATTTCCATGGAGTTTTATGCACTACTAGATGAAGGTAAGAGAAAATATTGTTTGCACACCTCCAGATTTGTAATTGCTATAACTCCTCAAAAGTGCAAATTCCCAATTCACTCCAATTTCTCAAATCGATTTGCATCCAAGCCCTTAGTAAATATATATGTCAGTTGCTTTTCAATGGCCACATGCTCAAGAGACACAATTTTGTCCCCAACAAGATTCCTAATAAAATGATGATGAATGTCAACATGCTTTGTTCTTCTATGTTGGATGATATTCTTGGATATGTTGATTGCACTCAGATTTTCACAATATAATGTCATGACATCCTGCTTAACATTATAATCATGTAACATTTGTTTCATCCAAATCAATTGAGAGAAACTGCTTCCTGCAGCAATATACTCAGCTTTAGTTGTAGACAAAGACACATAATTTTGCTTTTTACTAAACCAACAAATAAGATTTTTTCCCAAGAAGAAACATCCACCAAAAGTAATTTTTCTGACATCTGCACTACCTACCCAGTCTGCATCGCAGTACTCTACAAGCATAGAATCAGTACTATGGGAGTACAACCTACCATAATCACCAGTACCGTTGGTGTATTTAAAGATCCTCTTCACTTGAGTAATGTGACTTGTTTTTGGTTCAGCCTGATATCTTGCACAAACTCCTACAACAAAAGTGATGTCAGGTCTGCTAGCTATAAGATACAAAAGAATACCAATCATGCTCATGTACAAACTTTGATCCACATTAACACCTTTTTCATCCTCAGTTAATTTTAAGTGTGTTGCTGCAGGTGTCCTTTTGTGATTGGAATTTTCAAGACCAAACTTATTCACTATGTTATTAGCATAATTTCTTTGAGAAATGAAGATAATATCATCCATTTGTTTGACTTGAAGACCAAGAACATATGTTAATTTACCAACAAGACTCATCTCAAATTCTGATTGCATCTGCTTGACAAAATGTTGGACCATCTGGTTTGACATTCCTCCAAACACAATGTCATCAACATATATTTGAGCTATCTAGAGTTTACCATGTTCTCCTTTAACAAACAATGTCTTGTCTGTTTCTCCATTCCTGTAGCCATTGTTAACAAGAAACTCAGTTAGCCTTTCATACCAAGCTCTAGGTGCTTGCTTCAAACCATAAAGAGCTTTCCTTAGTTTGTAAACATGAACTGGAAAAATAGGATCTATGAATCCCTTGGCTTGTTCAACATGTACTTCTTCATTTAAGTACCCATTCAAAAAGGCACTTTTCACATCCATCTAAAATAACTTGAATTTTAGCATCCAAGCCATTCCCAAGAGCAATCTTATAGATTCGAGACGGCTAATAGGAGCGAAAGTTTCATAGAATCAAACTCCTTTTACTTGAGTGTATCCTTGAGCTACATGACTGGCCTTGTTTCTGGTCATAGTACCATTTTCATCAGATTTGTTCTTGTAAATCCATTTTCTTCCAATAACATTCACTTCTTCAAGCCCGGGTACTAAGACCCATAATTTATTTCTTATGAACTTATCTAGTTACTCTTGCATAGCAGTAATCCAAAATTCTTCAGTCAAGGCCTCCTTTACATTTTTAGGTTCAAGCTTAAAGACAAAACAAGAATTGACTATCACAGTTATGGACCTAGTGGTGACTCCTTCATCAAGATTCCCTATAATGAGTTCCTTTAGATGATCTTTCTGAACTCTAATAGAGGGACCTTTGTTTTCTTTAGAGTTATCTAGTTCAGTATCTGATGGCTCAATGTAGGACTAAATGTCTCCAATATATTCTGAAGCATCCCTTTGATGAGATGATGTTCTAACATTTTTTCGACATTAATTCCTTCCATAATAATTGAGTCATCAACCACAAAATTAATGGATTCCATCATGACCTTGGTTTTGGAGTTAAATACCCTGTAAGCTCTGCTGTTTGTAGAGTAACCAAGAAATATCCCTTCATCACTTTTGGAATCCATCTTTCTCCTCTGCTCCTGATCAGCTAGAATGTAGCATTTACTACCAAACACATGAAAATATTTAACAATGGTTTCCTTCCTTTCCATAATTCATAGAGAGTGGATGATGTATCAGCTCTCAGAGTGACACGATTATGGATATAGCCTGCAGTGTCCATGGCTTCATCCCAAAAATGATAAGGAAGATTTTTTGCATGAAGCATGACTCTAGTTGATTCTTGTAAGGTTCTTCAACTCCATTTTGAGGAGGCGTGATGGGAGATGAAAACCCATGACTGATACCTTCATAAGAAAAAAATCAGAAATTTGGCATTCTCAAATTCTTTTACATGATCACTTCTGATTTTAACAATCACATTATCCTTCTCTCTTTGAAGACGTTGATATAATTCATTGAAAATCTCAAAAGTGTATGAATTTTCACTGATAAAGTTCATCCAAGTAAACCTTGAAAAATCATCAACAACTACATAGACATACCTCTTTCCACCAAGGCTGTCAACCTGCATTGGTCCTATCAAATCCATGTGAAGCAGTTCTAGCACTTTGGAAGTAGTATGATGTTGCAACTTCGAGTGTGACATCTTGATTTTCTTTCCAATTTAACACTCACCACAAGCCTTACCCTCCTAAATTTTGAGCTTTGATAGGCCTCTAATAGCTTCTCTAGATATAATCTTTTTCATACCTATGAGATTTAGACGTCCAAGCTTCTGGTGCCACAACTTGACTTCATCTTCTCTGGCCATTAAACATGTTAAAGAGTAATTGGTTTCTTGAGGTACCAACACATAACAATTATCTTTAGACCTAACTCCTGTCATCAGAACATCATTCTTCACATTGATAACCAAACATTCTGACATGGTAAAACTGACTTTTAAGCTTTGATCACATAACTAACTAATACTAATCAGATTTATAGTCAATGCTTTCACAAGAAGAACATCATCTAGTCTAGGAAGTCCAGTACACACTAACTTTCCTACTCCCTTAACTTATCCTTTATCTCCACCACCAAAAGTTACAAAACTGGTGGCATAAGGCTTAAAGTCCACTAAGTGATTCCTGACCCCTGTCATATGTCTTGAGCATCCACTATCAAATTATCAGTCTTCTCTAGATGAAGCTTTAAAATAAGCATGGGCTATAAAACAAGAATTAGAAGCCGTAGGTTTCCTCTTCTTTCTAGCTTTAATCATCATATGATTAGCCATAGGATATGTTGGATTATTTGGATAACCATAAAGTCAGTAACAGAAAGGTTTTAAATGTCTATATTTACCATAATAATGATATTTCCAAGGCAATAACCTGACTGTAGTTTGATTTTTCTGATGTCTGGCAGGATGCTGTAACATTTGGTCGGATATCATGGGCTCATACTTCCTTTATGGAGGAATAATTTTTTTACAAGGGTTTTTCCTTTCAGAGAATGGTAATCAAAACCTATACCCTTTAAGTTTCAAGCCCTTTTTCCAAATTTAAGAATTTCATCTAACATATCAGACCCATTATTTAACATTCTTATGGTTTTGGTCATGCTTTCAAGTTGGAGGTCAATAAGGTTATGTCATTTTGTAGATCAGATACAAAAGATGTTAGTTTCTCTTTTTCAATCTCCAGTTGAGCTATGATTCTCTTCTGTTTCTCTCATGTATTATAACCTTCTTCACATATAACACAAGGCTCCTTGAAATCCATAGTCAGTTCTTCATAACAGGCATCCTCATCATAAGAATATTCATCAGATTCACATCTTCCAGTGAGGGTAGTAACATGCTTAACAATTTCAACATCAACTTCACCTTCAAACTCATCATCATCAAACCAAGAAACATAGAACCCCTTCTTTTTTTTCTTGAGGTAAGTGGGACAATCTAACCTAATGTGACTAAAACCTTCACACATTCATGACATTGAATACCTTTTCTTTGATTTTATACCCTCATTTTTACCCCTAAGATTCCCCTAAATTTTTTGCATCATGCATCACATCAAGGTCACAACCTTGAATTGCCTCTCACCTTTGCTCTCTCTATTTCTTAAGTTTACCTTTGATATATCACCAAGCACCCCTTTGTTTGTCTAGTTTATTTATTACTTACTGTTTGCTAATCTCTAACCAAAATTCAAAAGGATGTTTTGTTTTTATTTTGTTTTGTACATTGTAGGTGTTGATCCAAGTGAATTTATCTCACCTCCTAAGCTAGGGTTTTGAGAATCAATCCTCAGTAAATTGATCATTCATTGAACCTTAAAGGCCTGAACTTCAAAGTTATTCCTCTATCATTAAAATTTTATGCCCTGAGCCTCTCTCAAGTCCATGTGATCAAGTTTATCTCAAGGTTTTATGGTTGATTCATCAAGAAACTTCATAGGTTCATGAGTTTATTTCCATGCCTTCTTCAACAAGTTTCATCGAGCTATGAGCCTCATTATCGAGTGTGCTTCAAGATAACATCATTCTAAGGTCCTATGTGCTTCATCATGCCGTAGATTGCAAGTAAAAGTTGTAAATATTCAAAGTTGATTCAAAAATTTTAACCTAATTTGGAAAGTTCTTGATTCTATGGTAACAACTGAATAACTCTCTCAATGTTTAACATTTTTAAGTGATTATTTTTGCTATGGGCTCTTCTAATTATCTCCAATAACTTCTCTTTACATGACAAAAACCAATTATGCTTGGAGGATCATCAAAAGTTGTATTACATTTAGGTTAATTGTGGACCTAGTGAAATTTTTACAAGTTTCAAAGTGATTTTTTGCCAACTTTCAAGGATCATAACTTGATAAATTTTCATCATTTGAAGCTCATTATTTTTCTGCCATAATCTTGGAGATGTTTTCTACAAGTTTAATTCTTGGAGAAATACCTAAAAATGCTTGGAAGGTCATTGAATTTAAAGGAACATTATAGGTCATTTTCAGTCCTTCATGACTTGAAAGTTAACTAAGTTAAATGTGCTCATTTTTAGCCAACTTTTCTACGCCATATATTTTTACTCAAGTTTCCAAATGGAAACTTTATTTGCACATTTTAAATCTCGTGGGAAGGCCTTTCAATCACAAAAATAATGAGATTATAAAGCCTCTTATGCATGAAGCCCCATGAGTTTGAAGATGGTTGCTTGGACCTGAAGTTTCTTGCCATGATCAGATTTTCAAACCACTTATTCTCAATTACAAGCCACATTAAGATTTTTTTTTGCTTCTAAACATGTTTAGCATCCTTCCATAAGATATTTATCACTTAAAACACAAGAGAGGAGTGAGTTTTGACAGCTTTGCAAGTTACATTTTCTTCAGGATCAGGTGTGCACAAATTCCTTCCAATTTGCATCATCCATCCTCCCTCAACATTTTAATATCTTCTCCTATAAATAGAGACCTCATTAAGATTATAATTTGTTTTCTTGTTTCCACACCTTAAAAACTCAAATTCTCCATTTAGTTAGATTCACCAACATTTAGTGAAGCTAACCAGCTCAAGAGGAAGAAAAATTATGCCATAGTTAAAGCTCACCAAGTCAAGTTTTAGAAGGTTTCGAGCATACTTAGATCAGGTAGTTAGAGGCCAAAAATCTCTCAACTCAAATTACTGTGATGATCCTTGATATTCACTGATGATCATTGCATCATAAATTTTCATTGTTTGATCCATTTACTATGTCTGTTTTTTAGTTTTTCATTTGAAACTCTTTCTGGTTTTTTTCAAATCGACTATGCTACAGTTTAAATAATTTTTTTGCAAGGATATGGTTGAGATCGTCTCATTGAGACGCTTCCAATGATACTAGTCCCATGAGCATTGGTTTCCTCTTTTTAAGCTGGAGGTTGAAGATGACCAACGTGTCATCCAAAACCAATGAGAGCGTGACATTTGAAATGTCCTAATTGGCTTGACGTTTTTTGGATTCATGCACGTGTGTTGACTCAGTTCCACTATTTTTCCTCACCTCTCATCCTTTGGACCTGCCAGCGTGTTTTAATGAAGTGGATCCAACGCTTCGACAATTTTCTGATTTAATTTTATTTAACAAAATTGTTTTTAAATTCATTTTATCTTCAAAAATTCATAACTCTTTTATTTTTATTCAAAAACATAAAAAATTACACAAAAATATTTTGAATCATTTCTGATTTTATGGATATTTTTCCAAATTTTTATTTAAATGTTTGCTATTTTTTATAATTTTTGGATTATTAGCTTTGTTTGAATTGGTTTAAAAATATTTTTTCAAACTTTTTAAATTCTGAAAAAATATCAGATGATCTTATGATGGTTTCTAACCTATGGTGATTTGATTTGATTTGATTTTTATTTTTAGTCTTGCTATTTTTTAATCTTTTTTTAATCTTTTGTTTGAATTTCAATGATTTTAAAATAGTTTATGATTTCCAAAAATGATAAAACTATTTTCTAAAAGTATTATGGACTATTTCTAATTTTCCTATGGTCTTAGTTAACTTTTTTTTATGTGTTGAATGTAGTTTGGTATTTTCATTTTAATTTTCATTTTTTAACCATTTTTAAAAATCATTTTCTCACTTTATTTTGTATTCGTGTAAGCCCTAGAGGCCAATATTTTGGGAATTTGTATCGAATTATTTATTAATAATAAAAGGCATTACTTTATTATGTTTGCTTTTCTAAAATAATAAAGTCCCTATAATAGTTCGTTTGTTTAATAAAATATTAAGAGTGACTTAATCATGAGATCCTATTAAATATAAGAACACTATTCTTAAAGTATTCGTAGTCGAGCTTTATTGTGAAGTGGGATAACATTAAAGCATTGAGATTATTATGAAGATAGACTGATGATCACACCTCATGGATCATGAATAAGGAGTTATCAAGTCTTGAAATAGGTATGAATATTAGGAGTAATATTTATACTGGATTGACCCGATATGAGAATACTACATAGAATGTTATGCAAGATGTCATAAGTTATTCTCATGGTGATAATGGTGTATATCACCCTTCAACCTAAAACCACTATGAACCCTAGATGTAGAGTTAAGTACTTTATTGCTGATCAAACATTATCCGTAACTAGATGGCCATAAAGACAATTGATGGGTACTTCACAAAGCATGCTGAGGGACATGAGTGACCTAGATGGAATTTGTTCATCCTGCATAACAGGATAAATGTCTAAGGGCCCAATATTGAAATGGATAAAGGTGACACGGTTTATGCCTTGTGTTCAATATAGACATAAGGGCAAAAGGGTAATTATAAACACAAATATTATCACGGAAAGTTTTTGTCAGATCACATGACATTTTTGTGACTTGGATAGCAGTGATGTGTTGCTAGACATCACTCACTATTTATTATGTTAAATGTATGATTTAATATAGTTTCCAACGTCACGAAAACTTACAGGGTCACACACATAAGGACAGGTTGATGAGATTTAGAGTAAATAAGGAACACCGTAAGGTACGGTGCACTTAAGTGAAAAATAGAATATGGTAAGGTACCACGCGCTTAAACGATATGCGGTATATCATAAGGTATGATACCCGTATGCTTAATTGGGCTTTTAGCTTGCAATCTTAATTTGGCTTTTAGCTTTAAGCCCACATAAGTGGTTCTATAAATAGAACCCTTATGCTGAAGAATTTTACTTGATGAAAATTCGGTCTTGAAACCCTAGTCTTGTTTTGTCTCACTCTCTCACTCAAAGTTTCCGTTCGTAAGCAGCTAGCACCATGTCCAAAAGTGATCTGTTTGTGTTGACTGAGTAGAGACATTGCTATTCATTAATGTTCGTCATCACAACATCAAAGGTCTGAATCATCATAAGAGGTAATTATTTTTATCAGTGACTATGCCCATTCCTAAGGATCACTAAAGGAAAATTATAATTTTCTGGTGCATTTTGGATCGCAATTTTCCTTCAGTGGTACCATAGCCACTTACGAAACCATGAATCAGATAGTTTTTTATTTTATACATGTTATATATTAATAGAATTAAAATAAAGAATGAATTGAATAATAATCAAGTCAATTAAATTTTGGCATCATGGTGTGTACAATTTGGGAGAATCGATGTTGACTATGCTTCGGAATCCGACACTAGTATGGTGAAGCAGTGATACATCGGTCGTCCATAAGTTACACTAATATGATCGATCAAATTTATATATGATATAAACAACTATGGTGCAAAGATGGTATATTGGATATATTGTTTTGATTTCTTCCATTCAATCACAAAATGATTGTTATTCTTTTGAATAATCATTGGTCATTCGCTTCGGAATACAACATTACTATGGTGAAGAAATGGCATATTGATTGATCACACTGAATTATCAATTGAGTTGTCTTTGACGGTATGAAATTATTTGCATTAGGGTTCATGACGGCACAAGGGTTTTGTTGTCAGAGAGTTATGCGGATTAGGGTTGTAACAACACAAGAGTTATGCGAAAAACGGTGCTGATTTCAAATGAATTGTTCATTAAAATTTTGCGTCAGGGCGCTTCCCAGGTAGCGGAACCCCCGGCTAACTCTGCGTAGTGTGATCAATCTCCGAAATTTAATTTGACTTATTTAATTAACAAAATTTAAATTAATAATAATAATAATAATAATAATAATAATAATAAAGTGTTTATTATTGTTGTCTTTTGGTGATCAGTTATTGCCTTAGATTCCTTTATTTTGTTTTTGGGATTTTAAAATACGACCTGTGTATCATGCCTTTCTCTTAATATCTCTATGTAACTTTTTTTCTTATCTCACTCCCTCGTATGTAAAACGAGTATTCTTTTATGTAATGTAATATAATTAAGAAAAGGAAGAAGACAAGATTGAAGGAAGACAACCATGGAGATCTATCTTCGAGAAGTGTAGATCGTTATTAGCTTAGCTTAGGTTCTCTCATTCACTTGGGAGAACAATTGCGCTAGGGGCCATAACTGTATCTTTTTATATGTATGTTGATGCATGTGTTTGCATTTTGATGCATGTGAGAGACGATTTTCATGTTAAGCCAGTGAGATCAAACTAATATAAAATTCCCTCAAAAGGAATATTAAGTTTATACTTTCCAAGTTTTAGCACTCATCAAGACTAGTATCGAACAATGTAGGTTTCGCCTAACGCGAGGTGCATGTTCTATATTAGTAAGGTGCAATGGGATAAATGTAATATCCAATTGCTAAAACACTGGGTCAAACTTAACTAAACAAATTATAATAAGATTATACATGTTTAGAAGCAAGAGTTGGAAATGATTCATATGATGGATTAGAATAAGGAGTTATTCGCCCAACTGAAAATAATCGATAATTGTATGAGATACAATTAGAAGGAGTTCCTACCTAAATAACCTAGTTTTATATAATCAGCCTAACGCTGACTTAAAGCAAAGTGAAATGTGGATCTCAACCCACTAGAAAATCTTCCAACGGGATTTTTCGAATCAAATGATGAAGGTCATTTTTTTTGAGTAAAATAGTGTGAGAATATTTGATTAAAGGCCTAATTGAATATGTTGTTTTAATGATACCTATATTTTCATATTTTTCTTGTAGATTAGCATGACAACAAACACCTCTAACAACATTTTGCGATCAACCCTTGATAAGGAAAAGTTGTCTGGGAAAAATTTTCTAGGTTGGCACCGGAATTTAAGGATTATACTGAAGCATGATAAGAAGTTGTATATCTTGGAGACACTTGTTCCTGAAGTGGAACCTCCTAGTTCTGCACCTAAGGCAGAAAGAGATGTTTATAAGAAGCATGTCGATGATGCCAATGAAATCGCTTGCCTTATGCTAGCTACCATGAACTCAGAGTTACAAAAGAAGCATGAGAACATGTGAGCGTTCGATATGATCAGACATCTGAAGATGCTCTATCAAAAGCAGGAAAGAAATGAGAGGTTTCAGGTTTCAAAGGCCCTTTTTAATAGCAAGTTAGCTGAGGGAACCCATGTAGGTCCCCATGTACTCAAGATGATTGGGTATGTGGAGAACCTTGAAAGGTTAGGGTTTCCCCTTGGAAAGGAACTTGCAACTGATTTGATCTTGCAATTGTTTCCAGAGAGATTCAGTCAATTTGTATTGAATTACAACATGAATGACATGGACAAAAGTCTTCCAGAGTTGCTAAGCATGTTAAGAATTGCTGAGTAAAATGTGAAGTCAAAAGGGATGTCCATTCTGATGGGCAGTAATGGAAAGACGCTGAACCGAAGGCCCACCAAGCAGGTTGGTAAAGGGAAAGGAAATGAAGTTGCCAAACCTAAACCTATTGTTCCTACTTTGAAGCCTAATGGAGGCGTAGCAAAATATGGTACTTTCTTCCATTGCGATAAGACTAGACACTGGAAGAGAAACTGCCCAAAGTACCTGGAACATAAGAAGAATGGAGTAGAGACTTCAAATTCAGGTATTTTTGTTATAGAAATTAATTTATCTACTTCTGCATCATGGGTATTAGATATTGGATGTGGTTCTCACATTTGTATGAATGTGTAGGGGCTAAAAAGGAGTAGAGATTTGGCAAAAGGTGAAGTTGACCTACGAGTTGGAAATGGAGAAAAGGTTGCCGCTTTAGCCATAGGAACTTATGTTTTGACTTTACCTAGTGGTTTAATACTTCAGTTAGAGAACTGTTATTATGTACGTGCAATTAGAAGGAATATTATTTTCGTTTCTTGTTTGGACAAGTTTGGTTTTTCATTCATAATAAAGAACAACTGTTGCTTCATTTACTTGAATGATATATTCTATGCTTCTGCACAAATGAACAATGAACTGTATGTCCTTGATCTCGAAATTGCAATTTATCACATTAATACTAAAAGGATTAAACCTAATGAGATAAATCCAAGTTACCTTTGCCATTGTCGCTTAGGCCACATAAATGAGAAACACATTTCCAAACTCCATAAATATGGACTCTTGGACTCTTTTGATTATGAATCATATGAGACATGCAGGTCTTGTTTAATTGGAAAGATGACAAAGCCCCCAGTCACATGAAAAGGTGAAAGGGCTAAAGATATTTTGGCCCTCATACATACTGATGTATGTGGACCACTGAACATGCCAACTAGAGGAGGTTTTCAATACTTCATCATATTTACTGATGATTTCAGTAGATATAGTTATGTGTATTTAATGAAACATAAATCTGAAACCTTTGAAAAGATCAAGGAATTTAAGAATGAAGTACAAAACCAACTAGGTAAGAATATTAAAGTTCTTCGATCAGTTCAAGGAAGTAAATATTTAAGCCTAGAGTTTGATGACCATCTAAAGGAATATGGGATTCTATCCCAACTCACTCCTCCAGGAATACCATAAAGGAATGGTGTATATGAGAGAAGAAATCAAACCTTGTTAGACATGGTCCGATCTATGATGATTCAAGTCGATCTTCGAAACTCCTTTTGGGGACATGCACTATTGACAACAGCTTACACACTTAACCGTGTTCCATCCAAAAAGGTTGAGAAAACACCATATGAGATATGGAATGGTAAGAAACCATATATGTCTTACAAGAAGATTTGGGGTTGCGAAGTTTATGTGAAACGACAAATCTCAACTAAGCTTGAACCCAAATTTGACAAGTTCTTATTTGTGGGGTATCCTAAAGAAACAAGAGAATATTACTTCTACAATCCTTCTCAGGGCAAAGTGTTTGTCGCTCGAACTGGAGTTTTCTTGAAAAAAGACATTATTTCCAAAGGAATCAGTGGGAGGAAGGTAGAGCTTAAAGAAATTCAAGAATCATAAAGCATTGATACACCTATGGAGGAAATAGAGCAGGAAACACAAGTAGTTATGGAAGAGCAACCTGCTCAAGTAAAACAAGACCAGCGTAGGTAAAACAGGATACGTCACCAACCTGATAGATATGGATATCTCATAAGTGACCAAGGTGATATATTACTCATGGATCAAGATGATCCTGTAACCTACCAAGAGGCCATAATTGGTCTTGAGTCTCATAAGTGGCTAGAAGCCATGAAATGTGAAATGGATTTTATGTACACAAACCAGGTTTGGACCTTGGTAGAACTTCCTATAGGAGTTAACCCTATAAGATGCAAGTGGGTCTTTAAAAGGAAGACTGACATGGATGGTAAGGTGCATACCTATAAAGCAAGACTAGTTGCAAAAGGCTATAAACAAATTCATGGGGTTGAATATGATGAGACCTTTTCACCAGTTGCAATGCTTAAATCTATTCATATTTTACTCATTATCGATGTATATCATGATGATGAAATATGGAAGATGGATGTAAAGATTGCTTTCCTTATTGGGAATCTTCTTGAGGATGTGTACATGACACAACCTGGAGGATTTGACATACCACATGAAGACCAAAAGATATGCAAGTTACAGTGATCAATCTATGGATTAAAGCAAGCTTCCAGAAGCTGGAATCTTCGTTTTGATGAAACTGTAAAACAATATGGATTAATCAAGAATGAAGATGGGCCTTGTGTCTACAAGAAGGTTAGTGGGAGCATGATTGTTTTCCTGATATTATATGTAGATGACATATTACTCATTGGAAATGATGTCCCTACCTTGCAATAAATAAAGACTTGGTTTGGGAAATGCTTTTCTATGAAGGACCTAGGTGAAGCAGCCTATATATTAGGAATCAGGATCTATAGAGATAGATCACAAAAACTGCTTGGCCTAAGTCAGAGTACATACATAGACAAAGTGTTGAGACACTTTAACATGCATAATTCCAAGAAAGGATTCATACTTATGCAACATGGCATATGTTTATCAAAAAAACAATCCCCTTCAACTAAGGAAGAAAGGGATCGCATGACTAAGATTACATATGCATATGCAAAAGGATCTATCATGTATGTCATGTTATGTACTTGACCAGATGTCTCGTATGCTTTAAGTGCAATGAGTAGGTACCAATCTGATCCTGGTGATGCTCATGGGGTAGTTATCAAGAATATCCTTAAGTACTGGAGAAGGACTAAGGACTCATTCTTGAGAGCTTTTTGTAATTAGACACACTGATGCTAGCTTCTAGATAGATAAGGATGACTTTAGATTGCAATATGGTTATGTGTTATGCTTAAATGGTGGCGCTGTGAGCTGGAAAAGTTCAAAGCAAGATACAGTTATTGATTCTACAACCAGGGTCGAGTATATTGTTACTTCAAATGCAGCAAAGGAAGCTGTTTGGATCAAGAAGTTCGTTAGTGAACTTGACATAGTCCCAAGAATTATGGATCCCATTGATCTCTATTGTGATAACAATGGTTCTATCGCACAAGCTAAGGAGCCTAGATCTCACCAACGATGCAAACACATACTTAGGAGATATCACCTCATTCGAGAGATAATTGATCATAAAGATGTGAAGATATGTAGAGTACCTACACTTGACAATGTTGCTGACCCGCTAACAAAGCCTCTTGCACATCAAAAGCATGATGGCCATACTAGATCTAAGGGTATTAGGGGTATGCTTGATTGTCTCTAGTACTAGTGGGAGATTGTTGGTGTAAGCCCTAAAGGCCAATACTTTGGGTACTTGTATCAAATTATTTATTAATAATAAAATACATTTCTTTATTATGTTTTCTTTTCCAAAATAATAAAGTCCCTAGAATAGTTCGTCTATTTAATGAAATATTAAGTTTGACTTAATCATGAGATACCATTAAACATAAGAACATTATTCTTAAAGTATCTGTAGTCGAGCTTTATTGCGAAGTTGGATAACATTAAAGCATTGAGATTATTATGAAGATAGACTGATGATCACACCTCATGGATCATGGATAAGGAGTTATCAAGTCTTGACATAGGTATGAATATTAGGAGTAATATTTATACTGGATTGACCCGCTATGAGAATACTATATAGAATGTTATTCAAGGTGTCATAAGTTATTCTCATGATGATGATTGTGTATACCACCCTTCGACCTAAAACCATTATGTATCCTAGATGTAGAGTTAAGTACTTTATTGGTTATCAAACGTTATTCGTAACTAGATGACCATAAAGACAGTTGATGGGTACTTCTCAAAGCATTTTGAGGTACATGAATTACCTAGATGGAATTTGTCCATCTTGCATAACAGGATAAATGTCTAAGGGCCCAATATTGAACTGGACGAGGGTGACACGGTTTATGCCTTGTGTTCAATATAGACATAAGGGAAAAAGGGTGATTGTACACACAAATATAATCACGAAAAGGTTTTGTCATATCACATGACATTTTCGTGACTTGGGTAGCAATGATGTGTTTCTAGATACCGCTCACTGTTTATTAGGTTAAATGTGTGATTTAATATCATTGCCAATGTTACGAAAACCTACCGGGTCACACACATAAGGACAAGTTGATGAGAGATAGAGTAAATAAGGAACACTGTAAGGTACAGTGCACTTAAGTGAAAAATTGAATGTGGTAAGGTACCAAGCGATATGCGGTATATCATAAGGATTGATACCCGTATGCTTAATTGGGCTTTTAGCTTGCAGCCTTAATTGGGATTTCAGCTTGCGGCCGACATAAGTTGTTCTATAAATAGAACCCTTGTGCCGAAGCATTTTACTTGATGAAAATTCGGTCTTGAAACCCTAGCTGTATTTTTTCTCAATCTCTCACTCAAAGTTTTTGTTCGTAAGCAGCTAGCACTGGGTCCGGAAGTGATCTGTTTGTGTGGGCTTAGTAGAGACATTGCTATTCATAAACATTCGTGATCACAACATGAAAGGTCTGAATCATCACAAAAGGTAATGATTTCTATCACTGACCATGCCCATTCGTAAGGATCACTGAAGGAAAATTTTAATTTTCCGATGCATTTTGGATTGCAATTTTCCTTCATTTTGTTTTTTATGGCAATTTAAATTTTGTATATTCTGGTTGGCTTGGATCTTGATCATTTAGGTCATAAATTTCATCAACATCAATGAAACTTAGGTGTTGATAGGTTGAAAAACCAAATCAACCAAAATGGTTGATTGATTTTGATGAAGTTGGACCTAATTCTTGATCCAACTTGGTTGTGCTTATTCTTTCCCTTCTATCTTCTTCTCTCTCTTCTTATTCTTTTTTATTTTTTGGATCAATTGGATGATTGATGATTCATATTATTCAATTGAATATGGATTGGTACTTGATGAACTTTCATCATTTCAAATATACCTCTAAGTGATTAATTGATCACTAAAGGTACTATGTATTGATGATAAGTTTGTTCTAAGGTACCATGAGGGATTTGATTTATGTAATGATTTCATCTTCTTAACTTAGGTCTTGATCACCTTTGCTTTTAAACCATGTTGTGAATTATATGCAATACCCCTATATTATTTTGGCCCGACCTCATATAGGTACAACTTCTATATAAGTTCACTTACGATTGCTTAACATAGCGCCAAATTATCCCGAATCGGAAAACTAACAATTAACACTAACCTTTACTATTGTGCTAACTTTACTTTATACACTTTTATTTTATGCAAGCATTACATTTCATATTATCTTAATTATGTTTATGCTATTTTCTCTTTGTCCACTTAGACATATGTTTATGTTTATTCCATTTTCTCTTTGTCCACTTGGACTTTTATTTTATGTCATTTTTCCTTTGTCCACTTGAACATATGTTTATGTTTATGCCGTTTTCTCTTTGTCCACTTGGACTTTTATTTTATGTCATTTTTCCTTTATCCACTTGGACATATGTTTATCTTTATGCACTATTTCCTTTGTCCACTTGGACTTTTATTTTGTTCTTAAGACATTAATAAATGCTTAAACCATTAAATGACTCAAGGCTCTCTTTAGACTAAGGGTTACTATCCCTTTACATATTGGAGTATTTGGACCTTTGGACTTAGGATAGGACTTTGAGATCTTTGAGAGCTTTGGACCTTTGAGACCTTTAGACCTTTGAGACCTTTAGACCTTGAGGCCTTGTTATTATTTTGTATGTGTATTGTGAATTTTTCTTTGTGCAGGAATTACTTTTAAATTCATCTAATGCAAAAATAATTCATCTGAAACACCAAGTTCATCTGATACATACCAAGTCATATGTACCTTTTTGGATTCATCTGATGTAAGCTTGCACCTAAGGCATTTTTATTCATTTTTATTTTTATTACTTCATTATGTGGCCTTAATGTAAATGATGTGAATGCTATATTGACTTTATTATATCAAAGATTGTCTTCTTTTTTGGTTAGAACTTTCTTTACCTTAGATTTTATTTTGAGCTTTAGGTTAGTCCCTTTATCTCTTGCCCATCTCCTTTAATTTCAAAATCTTCTCCCTCCTTTTCAAAACCTTCTTTGTTTGCAAACTTGAACCACTTTCATAAAACACCTTGACTTTGTCAAGTGCATTTTCAAATACATTTTTTCTTAATCAAAGCTTAATCCATGTAACAAAAGTAAAACCTTTTTTAGAAGAACTACGTAGTTATAATTTTGTCATTGCACATTAGTAGTACGTAGGCACATGGCACATTGAAGTCTTGCCAGATAAAAATTGTAAAAACCATTTCTTTTCTCATCTCCACAAACTTTTTGCAAATAACACTTTTTAGCCAAATACACAGATTTTCAAAGAGGTTCCTACAGAGTACCGTAGATGTTTAGGGTGCTAATACCTTCCTTTTTCATAAGCAACCCCCTTACCTAGATCTTTGTTTTATTAGTTTTTCTTTAAAAACTTTTGTGTGTTTTATTCGCTAATTTCCCATTCATTTGGAAATAATAATGTGCGGTGGAGACTTTCACTTTGTGAGTTAAGTTAATAAATAACTTAATCTCAACTTTTCACCACTACACTTGATTAGGCATCTCCTATTTTCTTGCCTTCCTCTGAAACTCATTGTTCTTTTTGATGTCGATGACATGTTCTTGACATTTTGTCTTAACCGCCTATCCATTCTCTTCAAAACCTTATTGAATGGCCTCCCAAGGAGCACAATAACATTAGAAATTTCCTTATTAGTTTCAATTTCATCTTTATCCTCTTTATCTTTAGAGTTGGAGATAAAAGTTATGCTCTTGTTCTTCTTTTTCTGATCTATCATCAATAGCTAATTTAAAAGTTTAGAGAGACCAAATCAACTTTTCTACTTTCATGTTGCAAATATATTGGGCTTCTTATATGGTTGTGACCTTCTTGACTTTTTATGTGCCTTCATGAGTGGTTCTAAAAATTTCCCATGCTTCCTTGGCCACAATACAAGTATTTATCAGCCTAAACTTATTTTTATCAACACCGTTAAAGAAAGCATTCAAAGCTTAGGAGTTTCCAAGAGCAAGTTCATCTCCTTCTACAGACAAGTCCTCTTTTGGCTTAGGTGTTTCCTTCTCATCTTTGTCCTTTACCACATGGTGTTCCCTACCTTTAATGATTTCTTTCAATGTTTCGATGTCCAAAGATTTTAGAAAAGCCAACATGTGTGCCTTCTAGTAATTATAGTTGGTACCATCCAAAATGGGTGCTCTATTAGTATTTCCTCCTTCCTTTACCATAATGCCAGAAAATATCTTCCATGGAGCTCATACAAAAACAGAACAGGATGCTTGTTCTGATGCCAATTAAAATTCTGGAACAACAAGACAGATTTCGAATACGATGTCACGACACCAAGATGTCAAAATGAAATGTTGAGCGCAATATTAAAACATCATAACAACAGACAAAACAATAAACAATATAAAGTACTTTGCAGAAAGTAATTAACACATGTCAATTGTTAATCCAATTGAGTGCAACATCACCTATATCTGGGGGCATCCAAGCCAAGAAGGAAATCCACTATAACAATATCTACAATATAAGAAAAATTGAGGTTCTGGATTTTTCTACCATTTCATCTGCATCTTCTGCCTCACTAAACTAAGGGTAATTTATGTCCAAAAAATACTTTATCCAACTAATGATGTCATATATTTCTCATTCAAATACAAATTTGAATTTATTTGCCTTTAATAATCCATTTGTAATGATTTAATGACATCATCAAATTCAA